>CM047806.1:55911051-56064647 GCA_026214975.1 Gentiana macrophylla
AAAGTCAATACACATTCGATATCCTCGTTATTTCCTTGTCGGAATCCATTCATTTTATCATTTTCTTTTACCGTGAAACCTCCTTTCTTTGGAACTACTTGAGTCGGACTTACCCATTCACTATCTCGATATGGAAAGATTATTCCCTATTTCTAATAGCTTAATGACCTCTTCTTAACGATTGTTTGCAAATTCGGTTGAAGGCGTTGTGGCTGAATACAAGGTTTAGCTTCTTCATTCAAAATAATCTTGTGAACACAAATTTGAGTGGCTAATTCCTTTGATATCCGCCAACGTCCATCCAAAAGCTTTCTTATGTTGTCTTAACATTCTTAATAATTGATCCTCTTGTTCTTTTGTTAAGGTTGATGAAATGATAATAGGTAATGTAGATTATCATTTTCAAGAAAAGCATATTTCAAATTCAAGGGAGTGGTTTCAACTCTGTATTCTTGGTGGATCTTCTCTGATGGTTTTAAAACTGGTCCTTCCATTTCCAATTTCAAATTTTGATGCCATGGATGTTTAACAAACCCTCCTTTATCTAAATAAAGGATTACTTTTTCATTTCAAGATCATCTTCATCTTCTTTATAGATAGAAAATGCCAAACATTCTTCTAATGTATTTTCATAACCTTTAGATTTGGCATCCCGTGATAGTAGAATATTCATCTATAAAAGAACATGATTCGGTTCTTTATATGGATGGTTTATAGCTTTGAAGATATTGAATGAAACTTTATCCTCATTAACTCTCGAGATTAGTTCACCTTTTGAACATCTATCAAAGTCCTTCCAGAGCTGTAGAAATGGTCGACCTAGAATAATTGGCGCTCGAATATCCTTCTTCCATTTCCATTATTACAAAGTTCATCTGGGAAGTAAAATTTATCAATTTTAACCAACACGCCCTCAATTATTCCCTTAGGATGTTTAATTGATCTATCCGCCATCCGAAGGGTCATTTCAAGATTCGTGAACTCTCCTATTCCTAGTTTCTTATAATCCTCATAAGACATGAGATTGATACTTGCTCCTAGATCACACAATACTTTCTTAACAGAAATCCTCCAATTTCACATGGTATAGTGAAACTACCCGGGGATCTTTAAGTTTAGGAGGTAGTCGATCTTTCAAGTATTGCAGTAACATTCTTCATTAAGGCATATATTCTCATATTCTTCTAATCGCTTTATTAGATAGATATCTTTAAGAAACTTTCCATAGCGGGCATGTTGACTAAAGCTTCTATAATGGGGATATTGACATGAATATGGCGTAAAAGTGTCAAGGAAGCGAGCATATTTCTTATCGATTTTTATCTTTTAATTTGATCTTTCGTGGATAAGGCAAAGATTCTAAATCTATAACCTTGGTTCAAGTCATTTTCTTTTCCTTTTCCTTGAATCTTTGAGCATTACTTGATCGCCAAGTTTCATTATCTTGAGATTTTTCCTTTAAAACATCCTCGTATCAACTTTATCCTTCTCGCCACTTTCCTGCTTTTCCCCCGATTTTCTCGACATGTTCCTTAAATAAGGTTCTCGTGTCCTTATCCATAGGATCTTCTGTAATTCTGTGGACTTTACCCATTTTTCGCCTTCAATTTTCGTGTTCAACCTTATTCTCGTTTTTAAGAATTCTTTAATAATTTCTTCCTCTTCATCAAGAAATTCAAGTTCGTCCTTTTTCTTTTACGATATAACCATTTAAATCTTTTTCACCTCATTGTTTCCTCGTTTTCGCTTTCTGAAGTATCTTCACAATATTTCCTACTTCTCGTAATCACATTTTACCTCTCTCGGTTTCTTTCAAGATTACTTGGTAATCCTCCGGAGGTCATCTTTGTTGTTACGTTCTCCTTCTCTACTCATATGATCTTCCATATTCCTTAACGATGCTTCTATAGTTCTCATTCTCGTATCATGTCCACCCATAGACGCTTTCAACATAGTCATATCCTTAGAGACTCGAACCTATGAAGTTATCATAGTTTCTATATTCTCGAGCTTGAGTAGATACTACACCCATCATTTTTCCATTAATTTATCCCATTTATCAACTCCTTCAAAGTTGGGTTGAACTTTGGGTGACTGTATAGTTTGAGTAGTATGTTGTGGATAAGATTTAGGTAACGATTGTAGGTTCCGATTTGATGTATTTCCTTGATGAACTTGATTACTATATGGATTCTTATCTTGAATCGGATATGGCGGTTGTCCCGGCTTATTAGGGTTTTCGGACCATCTAAAAGTTGGGTGCTCTTCTAATAGCATTAAAGGAGTTTGAATACGCGTTGTTCAAATTCCTATGCCGCTGTAAAAACTCACCTCTTCCTTGAGTATCCTTCCGGTTCTTCTATCCCTAATGACACATTATCATGATTTGAGTAGTCATTTGGTATGATAGTTTCGATTTTTCTACCCTACTAGCTTGTAGGGTGTCAAACTTCCTACCCAAATTCTCCAAGTGTGCTAGAACTTCCATATTCGATGTGTGCATTCTCCCCGCAAATGCTACTTTCCGGTGCTAGAACCGGTTTCCCACATTCGTTATTTTGGAAATCTTTTCTATAGCATCGTAAACTATTTGAGCTTCACTCATCATTAATGAACCACCACATGCATGATCTACATTCGCACGTGAATCTTTCCTTAATTTACTTACGAGAAAAGTTGGATTTGCATTTCTAAGGAATAACCATGATCGGGACAAGATCTTAGCAACTTTTAAATCTCTCCCACGCATTCCCAAAGCCGCTTCTTGAGATCCTTGTCTAAAGTTGGCAATTTCGACTTTTAATTCCAAATTTCTACCCGAGTAAAATATCGCTTTAAGAACTCGGTTTGAATCTCCTCCCAACTAGTCAATGAATGATGTGGGAGTGACATAAACCAATCTCGTGGCTCTTCCTTTTAAAGAAAAAGGAAACATAGACATCCTTGTTAATTCACGATGAGCACTTGACTTTTGGTCAGATTGTACAATTCTTGAAAAGATAGAGATGATGATGTGGATCCTCATCATCCTCTCCTAGAAATTGGCTCTTTGCGCCAATTAGACCAAAAAGATGAGATTTTATTTCAAAATTATTTGCTCCTTCATTGGGTAAACGAATGGATTATTAGTCCTGGTTTATTCTTAAGGTCCGATCACAAATAGGTCTCGGATTTGGTGGGTTATTATTACGATTGTTCGGTTCCGATTTTGATTATTTCTATTCAGTTATTTGGTATTGGTAGATCTCGATTAAGATTTTGGCCATGCCTTGAGCATGATCTAGCCCTTGTTCAGTGTTTCATCACCGCTTTACCATTTTCGTGATTTTGATTTGATGATGATTCTCCGCCAGGATTTCCACTCAAGATGACCTTGTTTCCTTCTCGCTCTTAATCGCGCTTTCGTAAGTATCTATGTCGGGCTTATAAGGAATAAGTGGGGCCTTACTTTTCTCGGTCATCAACCAACGAAAACCTAAAATAGTTGAAATCGATAAAAGTAAAGATTGGTAACTTACTTATTAGGTAAGTACCAACGAAAAAGAAAATAGAAATGGGGTAAGAAAAGTGTTGACTTATCCTCGAGACTTTTGAGTTAATATAAGTAGAAATCATTCGAACACAATGAATTAGCGCTGTTCTCGGCAACGGCGCCATTAGGTCGACGGACCTTTCTATGCTATCAATCCTCACCGGCGATTGTACCGGTCAAATTGTAGTGATAGATTGATGAGTCGTGTCGATCCTCGTGGAAAACTTGGTAATTCACCGTGTGATTAAACACCAAGAAATCTGTTATTATCTCAATCTAAGTCGCAATTTTATCATCCAACCAAACTCTAAACTAACAAAGCATAAAACTAAAATATATATATAAGTATATAAATATATATATAGATATATAGCAATACATATATATATATATAGATATAAGTATATATAGGTACCAAAACAATATCTAAGGAGGAGATAGATATTATAATTATAGACTAGCCAAGAATATGTTATTGAATCCTTATATCTTTTAGTGAAATTGGATGTCTTTGGATCTTTATTTTAAGTTAAATCAATTATACGTAAACGGTGCACTCCTAAACTAAACAATTCATTCTCACACGAGCATCCTGAAATTGTCATATGTCCAATCATTTGTCCAAGGTCATCCTCAAGCACGGGTCACTCCCGCTTTGTCATTCGGCCAATTTTAAGGTATGTCAATTAAACAAATGAATTAAACGTAATAATCTCTCGAGTACATATTTCAATAAGAGTTTGTTTCTCCCGAAACAAATCTACCCCTGGTTTAGTGAAATCGGATTCCGTTGTCACGCTTTCACTCGGCCAATTTACCCTCCGGTCTTTCTATTAACGAGTTCATAACCTAACTACGAGGCGTCAATTCATAATTAGATTATGAATTCTTTCATATCAAGTAGCTAATTCAATACTTAATATAGAAAGAGATTCATTATAACCGATTTTTATCCAATTTTAGTATAGTCATCATCCATTTCCCTAAAAAGATAATACTAATCCAATTTCATATCTTGGCTAGATACTAAGTTAGCCTAATATCATTATAAGTAAGATACTAATAACAACATAAATACATTAGAAAAGTTACCAGATTACAATCGAAGCTTCAGAGTTGTATCCTCCGGAAATAGCAACTCCTTTACATCAATGAGCCTTGATACATCTTCTAAGCATTATAACGATACTTTATACTACAAAGATTATTCCGGCAGAGTGCCGCTTATGCCTTTTATTTAACTAAAAACAACAAAACGAAACTATATATAGATATATAGAGAGAGATATATGCATTGGTACACTTCAAAATGGTTGCATTTGAGGTCTATTTATAGACTATATCACAAGGTCGGGCGTGCGGACCGACCACCACCGCGCGTGCCGCTACTACAAGATATATTCCCTTGTCGTGAGATTTGTGGCCCGGGCCAGAGATTTTTCGCAATATTCGGCCTTCTCCGCGCGCGTGCCGGTCATACAACATATCCGATGTTTGTAAAAACCTATCTCGAGCTGTAGACCTCAGATTGACATGATTTGATATTCGTTGAAAGCTCTTTGAAGGCCTACAACTTTCATCAAGGACTTTTTCTCTGAAAATGCCTCTAAGTTAGATCAAATGTCCGTTGAAGATGAATTACGGTAGAAACATTAAGTACAAAGCTTGATCTGCTCAAAGTTGTTAGATTTTGGCATAATCTTTTATCCCACAAAAACTCATGATTTATACTTCAAAGTATGTCATATTTTGGGATCTTGGTAAACATCTCGATCCTCGCAACAAACTCAACGAAACACCAAACGAATCGACAAAAAACTATCATTTTTATCGCTTTTATAACTTATGCATCTAATTATAACTAACTATGATTTTTATAAGTTTTTAATGCATTTATATGAAATTATACTAAAATATCATAAATATAATAATAAAAAGTCTTATAATTTGATCATATATTTTTCATACATCAAAAAAGCAACATATTGGTACATGATATTCAAGAGGAATAAGTGTACAAGATTTCCTTGGGAATGTAGACCTCAAGTGGTAGATATGTAGATTAGAAGCTTCGAGAAAGCATGCCGGAATTTGAGTGTTCCTGAGATAGAATGGGCACAACTAGCAGTTAGATTTATGCTTGGTACGGCTTAAAATTGGATCGAATCCATTGAGAGAATCAGATGTAAGATTTTGAATTGGAAGGTGTTCAAGTGCCTATTTTACACGGAGTACTTCCCATCATCAGTTTAGGCGGACAAGGCCAACCAATTTCTACACTTGAGGCAATGATAACAGATGTCGGTGACTTGGTATTCTCATCGGTTCAATGAGTTGGGCAGATTTTATCCATAGATTATGGGAAATGAGGAAAGGAGAATGGCGCTATTTTCGAATGGTTAATCTCGAGAAATAAGGGCCGGCATGTTGGGAGCAACACCAAGAAATATGTCGAGATGCTTGACAAAGCGTTGGAAGTTGAGACGCTCAATAATAAGCCCTCGCTTTTTGTGGTGAAAAGAGATATTTTGAAGCTAGCCAAGGAAATAGTTATGAAACACCGCAACAAGATGTGAAGAAGGTTTCGCACCGCTTGCAAAGAACGTCAATAGTTAGTGCACAAGTTTGTTCAAGTTCAAGAAGAACCACACCGGAAGTGCCGAGCAAGTTCAAGGTGTGTTATCATTATAGAGACACCGAAATTACGCAAGAGCCCGTCCTTCGAGGAACATTATGGAAATCAAGGAAATCGCAAGGGAAGTGCGAGTCGACCAAGAAGGTGGTGTTTGCTTTGGATGCAATCATTCCAGGTACTTTTAGTTTGGTTTATTTTCCTAAAGTACTTTATGACTCGATTAAATTCATGTTGTATTTTTATATAAGTAAATGAACAAGCTTTTTAGGTACATTAATAAAGGATAACTTAGCTATGTCAACATTGTTTGATATGATAGCGTCAAGTACTTTTTTCTCGTCAAGTAAGATAGCTAAGAAGTTGAAACTATCCTCAAACCTTTAAGGATTATTTGGATGCAATAACACATTTGGGTAGAATAATCAAGGTTTCTAGGATGTTACCATAAGTTGATCTTGAGTTGGAACCTACCGCTGCAAGAACGAACTTATGGTTTTGGATTCTACGGATTGTGGTATGATTCTTGGTCTAGGTTGGCTATCCAAGAGTTTTGTCTACTTGGATTGTAAAACTAGGAAAGTGTTCTCTTAAGAACGATGAGATGAGCAGAAGATTGGTTAGTGCAGTTTCTGTAGTTCAAGATGTGGATTATCAGTTGTTGGGTTGAGTATACAAGGGTTTGATCAGTTTAGGAATTAGTAGTGTATTGGCTCCGTGGTTGATAAGGATCAGAGTTGTTAGTTGTTGTCCGCAAGAAAAAAGTGAAGATCCGGTTTTGTTTGTGTTGAAGATAGTTGCTAGATAAGAAGCTTATAGTTTGAGAATGTTTCAATTTCATGGGCGAAACTCCTCTTAAGGGGAGATGAATGTAATATTCCAATTTTTGGGGAAGGGTAGACGTGTCATTTTGCAAAAATAGAATATTATATTCAATATTTTTAAGGATTAAAGTTAAAAATAATAAAAAAATAGCTTGGAAGTTATTTTTGGGGAAAAGAATAAAACTTCCCATTAATAGGGAAGTTTTCAGAAAAGCGGTTTCTCAGAAAAGTTTGAAGTCTGGTTCTGAAAAGAAAAAGAAAACAGAAAAGTAAAGAAAGGAATCTTCAATGTATCTCATTGAATTCTTATCAGTTTACAGAATCAAATAGAGAAACGGAATCAGCGGGAGAAGAGCATCGTGTTGATACCAAAATTTTGGAGCTTTGAAAAGGTAATAAAAAAGCCCCAGTTTAGAATCTTTTGATTTTGAACATGTTTTTGTAGTTTAAGTTCTTCAATTCGTAGTTCTGGTTGGTTAGAAACCCTTGATCACAATTGATTTCTAGTCTAATATTTGATCAATTAGGTTTTGGGTTGAGGATCAAGAGTGTTGGAAAGGTGTCCTAAACCCAATCGGGTTGGACCGGATCCGACAGGGTCGGGTCATTTACAGTCTATTTAGTTCATGTAATAACTTTATTATGATTAATAAAAGCACTTATGTTATTATATATTGTTTGTCTTCATATTATTTGTTGTATATATATAGTAACGCCCCTAGTATCAATCATGATAGAGAAACCATGATAGTGATTATGGTTGATGAGATCTCTAATCACTATAACAAGGTTGGTACTTAAATGTCTTTAGTCTTACATATTATCAAATGGGACATTGATAGTATAATCGGACTAGCACGTATTGGATGTCTTCTATCTTTTAGAAGGTAGGGATAGATCTCGTCTATCGAAGTGTAGACACTTGACCGTGACGTGGACGTGTATTAGAGAATGCGATGACGTTAGACCGACTCCACTTACATTAAGTGTCACACTATGTGGCGGTTGTGTAATTATCCTTTTGACCGGAGTCTTCATGGCATCACGGTGAATTGTCATGCTTTGACACTATTGAGATTTCTCCTAACCACGGGCGATCATGCGGTAGTGATTGGGTATGATATTGAAGCATCGCGGGAGTATACATGATTGGTCGTCCGGGAATCGCGTATCCTATGATTGGGATTGAATATATCCGAAATGGCCTTCTTATAAGGAATGTCTAGCTCGAGAATCTTTGCAAAGTGGGAGTAAATGTGTTATTCGAGAGAGCATGATGTCCGGATTATAAGATACGATCGTCAATGTATTGACACTCGAGATACGATCGTATGGATATTATTATAGCGATAGGATTGTAAGTTACACGGTAACTGCTTCACATGAAAGGTAGTAGTCATTGCTTTTGACTCTTCCGATAATTGGGGGTCACGGTGTGTTGCTAGACGCTATCCCGTGATCGTTAGGTATGAAGGGCATTTTAGTAAATTGCACTTTGTGTCTACGCCAACATATTCGGAAGCCTATCGGGTCACACACATATGAACATCGAAGTCGGATTAAAATGCGGTTATAGTTGATAACCAAATAAGAAAAGTTTATCTCTAGACTATGAAGGTTATAGTGGTAAATTAATATGGTGGTATTTATTTATTATGAATAAATAAAATACAAGATATTAATTATATACAAATTACATTAATTAAAGAATATTCGGAAGTCAATTTGTTGACTAATGGGGCGCCACTTTTGTGTGTATAAGATACACTTGGATTGTGCACTTTAATTAATAAAGATTGCCATAATATTAATATATGATATTAATTGATTTTGAAAAATAGATTTATGGTAATAAGATAATTATAATCAATATATGATATTGACAAAATAAATTATAATTAAAGAGATAAATCAATCTAGTTGATTTTCCTTATTTTATTAGAAAAAGGTTTTCTTCTCTTCTACTCAACTTGGGGCGCCACCTCCTCTATAAAAAGGAAGTGGGTGTCAAGCTCTTTTGTACAACACAATTGCAAGAGTTCATAATTCTTGTGTAAAATAGAGAGCTCTCCATAGTGAGTTTGTGAGGGAAGAAAAGATCCGGTCTAGCAACCGGAGTTTTTCTGATAGCAATCCAAGGAGGATTCGGCGAGGGGTTCGTGTGGATTAGCGATAGAGGCCGGACGCGTGGGACGGCTTGCGCGATTGAACTACTCTCCAATTGGCGGTCAAAGCGACGATCTTGTAGATCATCCAAGGTATAACCGTCAAACTACTTAACGTGTTTATTGTATTAAACGAAGAACGATCTAGAAAAGGAAATCAAATTTTAAATTCCGCTGCGTTAAACTAGTGATTTCCTAACAGTGGTATCAGAGACAGACTTCGTGCTTAAGCAATAAGCATAATTTAATTGCGTAGTATTTAATCAATAGATGCAAGATTTAAATCACTAAACGTTGAAACAAAAAAAAAAAAATTAGGTTCACTGGGGCCGATTCATTGCGCGCGCCTTCCTCAAGCGGCGGCGGGCGGCGGTAACCCTAGGGTTGCCGTCCGTCGGCTCTCCTCTTCCAATGGGGAGATCAACCCTTTATGCGTTTTGTGATATTTTATTGTGCATGATATCTCGCTTGTTTAGTTGTGTCATATGGCCAACCAATGGTTCAAATAGTTTGGACCATTGAGAAACCATATGGCATGTTGGCCTTTCCAAATTTTGATTTGGAATAGGCTTCAAGCCCTTTTCAAATATTTGATTTGTAAAATAGCAAGCTGAGCCACTTCCAAAATTTTGATTTTGGAAAGTGGCTGTGCCTAAACTAAAATTATTTGGCCTTTCCAAATTTTGATTTGGAATAGCTCAGTCCTTTTCAAATATTTGATTTGTAAAGGCCAGCTCAAGCTACTTCCAAAATTTTTATTTTGGAAAGTGGCTGTGCCTAAGCTAAATTTAGTTTTGGAAAGGAAACAAAATAGAGACTTTATAATTTTAATTTTATATTTTGAATAGTTCAAATTTAATTAAAATTGAAATCGATTTAAAATTAAATGTTAATTTTAATTTTCGATTAAGTCATATAATTAATTAAAAGTTATTTAATTATTTGACGTGATAAAATAAAGACGCATGAGTAGTAGTAGCTAAAATTAGAATTTAATCTTTTCATAAGATAAAATTGTATGGATTAGATGTGTAGATATAATGTGATTATATGGACCCCGATTGATCATGGACTCACCAATAGGATAGATGGGAATGTTTTCTTTATGTTGGTTTTGAAAAATTGTCCTAGGTCGTTATGAAGAACGTGACCTAGTTTACTTTTTGCATTTATCCCATTCCTCGAGCCTCCCAGGTGTGCGGCGGGTGTAATTATTTATTATGTAACAAGAATGGAGCAAGAAGTTCAAGACCAAGGAGAGATAAAGAACCCATTGACGTATAGCAATAAAGATCCTATTGGCGGTTGCAGATACCCTTAGTTTGTGACCCGCGGTTTCGCTGGGCTTTGTATTCAAACCGCACTTAGGAAAAGTCCATGATCATACCGGTTATTTTATGCGCGCAATGTTGTGTATGTTTTACTTTATATGATATCGTAGTAGTATGCACATAGTTGATGAGACCATAATTAAACCAAATTAATTAAGTGAATTAATTTAAAATTATTCCCACGCCAAAAATCGAGCCAAAGTTGTCTCCCAATATTATAATGACGGTGAAGAGCCTTTGTTCGGATCCAACTGATCGACAACCCGTCGGAGTTGACCTACCACGGGTATATCGTTATTATCGAGATATGATAAATCACGAGATCTCATGAATATTGGGTTATGACTCGACTAAAGTCTTTCGGTGATTGGCCACCGCCGGGCCGTCGACTTTAGAGACAAAGGGTTGACTATCACATGAGATGTGAGACGCCAAAGAGTTGACTAGTCACCACTGGGAGTCGTGATGCGATGCGATTGGTAGAGTACCTACCTTCGAAATTGCCGAGATTGATCGACCACCGTCGGGATTAAGGCAACTAGATGGGTCCAACCCACTAAAGAATTAATTAAATTCTTGAAAGCCAATAGGGAATAGTTGGCTAGTGGGAGTAAAACCTTATAAATTTCTTAGTGCAAATTTAGGTTTTTTATACATGAGCTTTTACTTATTATATCTTTATTTATTGTTGTAGAAAATGTCAAACAAATTGATCCTTCGCTTTATCATCGAAAACAAGCTTGACTAAACTAATTTTCTCGATTGGGAAAGAAACCTCAAAATCGCTTTTGAGGCACGAGAAGATTGGCTATGTCTTGGACGAGGCCCTACCGGAAAAGCCCGCCGAGGTTCGGGCCGCAGATGTTGTCGAGAAGTACAACAAGCAATCGCTCGACAAAGATATTAATGCTACATGTATCATGCTTGCTTCTATGACACCGAATCGCAGAAACAAAGATGAGTCATGGACGCCTACTCTATCATGGTCCACACCAAGGAACTTTACGCTTCTCATATCTAAATTCGAATATCATGCAACACAAGTATAGATCATACAAATTGCACATAAACAATTCAAACATGAAGGAAGAACAAGAAACTCACTAGAACAAATGAAAACGAAATCCTTGTTTATTCCGGTGATGGTGGCTTCACAAAGGTGGTTCTAGCTTAGAGACCTTAGCCAATCATCCTCGATTATGATTTGAGAATCAGGGTCGTAGCTCAAAGATTACATATGAGACTACTATTCTAATTTATTCTCGGCATAACGCCTACAGAGTATTTACATAAAAGACGGAAAAGTAAAAGCTTGGCCAAAAGTGACCAGGAGGCGCCTTTATGGATGGAAATGAGGGAGTTCTTATAGGGAGAGTTGAGGGAGGTGTATAAGGAGAGGTTGTAGTTGAGGAGATATTTTTGGGAGAATATGCTAAGGAATATTCTCAAGTTTATTATAAGCATGTGGGAGGTGATAATGACTCCACATGCTATTTTAGTGACTCCTCACCTTCACATGCAAAGTCATTATCACCTCCCACATGCTTATAACAAACTTGAGAATATTCCTTAGCATATTCTCCCAAAAATATCTCCCTCAACTACAACCTCTCCCTTATACACCTCCCCTCAACTCTCCCTATAAGAACTCCCTCATTTCCATCCATAAAGGCGCCTCCTTGGTCACTTTTGGCCAAGCTTTTACTTTTCCCGTCTTTTATGTAAATACTCAGAAAGGCGTTATGCCGAGAATAAATTAGAATAGTAATCTTTGTTGTAATGTCGAGCTACGGCCCCGATTCTCAAATCATAATCGAGGATGATTGGCTAAGGTCTCTAAGCTAGAACCACCTTTGTGAAGCCACCATCACCGGAATAAACAAGGATTTCGTTTTCATTTGTTCTAGTGAGTTTCTTGTTCTTCCTTCATGTTTGAATTGTTTATGTGCAATTTGTATGATCTATACTTGTGTTGCATGATATTCGAATTTAGATACGATAGTTGATAAATTCGTAGATTACCGTGAAGGAGAATGATAGAGCGAACCATCGCTCGACCAAACAGACGTTTGGCCCGGCTCACCGGACCAACGGACGAGGGAACCACGGAAGGAAACAATCCTGAAGGATACGTTGAGGGAGAAGCTCAAGTAGGAGCCCAGGTTGAAGAAATGGCAGAGCAACGGACATTGGCAGACTTTGCCATGCCATCTACTGTGAAAGTTAATCCTGCGGTCGTGATTCCCAAATCACGGCTGATAATTTCAAACTCAAAACTTCTTTAATCAATTTGGTAAGAGGTTCCACATTTCATGGATTTTCCATCGAGGACCCGCACGATCACATTCACTCATTTCTAGAATCGTGCGGGACTATTTTAATCAAAGGGGTCACCTTGACGCCCTAAAGATGAAACTTTTTCCCTTCTCTCTTTGAAGGAGAAGCGAAAAGAATGGTATAAATCCTTACGGTCGAATCCATTACTTCGTGGGAGGAGTTGGAGAAAGAATTTGACGAGCGCACTTTCCACCGCAAAGACGGCTCATCTTCCGAATCGATATTCACTTTTGTGCAATCCGAGAAGGAATCTTTTACGATGCGTGGAGACGATTTAAGACTCTCTTGAGAAAGTGCCCCACCATGGGTTGGATAAACAAAGATTGGTCAACACTTTCTACGGTGGTTTGACCGAATTGACTAAGGAATGGTGAATAGTTCGCTGGAGGTGCATTTCGAGAAAGACACACGATGAGGATGGATGTTGTTTGAAGATATTGCAAAGTATAATTATGCCCCTACCTATGCGCAAAGCGCCCAATCGTAAAAGCTCGATCGCAGGGAAGTATGAGGTAGATGAGACCACGCCTCTAAAAGCTCGATTGGCGCACTACTGAAGCAAGTAGCGGCAATGAATGTTCAAAGTCTTGTGTGTGACAATTGCCATGGCCAAGGCCATCGTAGTAATCAATGCGGCTTGACCCGATCTCACAGGTCAAAGCCGCTCAAAACAATGTCGTTTGCCAAAATTGCGATACCGTTGGGCACGCATTCCATCGAGTGTCATCTATTGTTGCATTCGGAAGAAGTGAATACATTCACTTCTCAAAATTATCGACCTTCGGTCGTAATCAAAACACTCAAGGATTCAATTATAACCGAACCACCCTGGTTTCCGATGGAGTGACCCTTCCTGCAGGGGCGGCAAACCCCATCATTTTCAGGCCCCTAGGCCTAATCAAAGCAATTTTCAATCCAACTATCGACCAAAGATGGAACACCAATCCACCGCAAAATCAAAATCAATCATTTCGAGATCTTAGAACAAAAGTTGAGCGAGCAAATCACGGCCAACACTCAATTGGCAAATGCTTTAAGTACTCGACCAAGACAAAGTGAGAAATTTGGAGGTGCAAATGGGACAAATTTGGGGCAAGCAAGCAAGTCGACCTCAAGGTCACCGCCGAGTTTTATCGAGAAGAACCCCGAGGGGTTAATCGGTCCAAAATGACCGAGAATTCTTGCACCGATCTCATTGCACCATGGAACTATGGTCAAGATGAGTGAATGCTATAAACCGAGGAGTGGGAAAGCGGTTGGCGGTCAGGCCAACCAGGGAAACGAGTAGCCCCTCCCGTGGAGAGAGACGCGAGAGGGAAGATCTTTGTTCTCCTCGGAAGGATGTTGGGACTACTATTGATCCAAGTGAAAGAGAAAATTCAAGAAAAGGTGAAAGTTGAGAATTCGATGATGAAGAGAATCTCACGAGAAGAAGTCGATTCTAAGTTAAGTTCGGGAAGCATGTGAGGTGGAAGGATAGGGAAGACAAAGCAATCAATGATAAGACGGCAAAGAAGCACTTTACCGAGGAAGACTTTGTCGATCTCCCTTACCCACCTAGCAAAAACAAGTCATCATTAACAAATGATAAAGAATATAAGAAGGTTATCGACTTGCTCAAGAATCTTGAGGCAAACATTCCATTAGTTGATCTTTTGATAGAATGCCAAAGTATACAAAGTTTATAAAAAGACGCAGTGAGTTCGAAAAGAAGCTCCAAGAGCTCGAGCACATAGTATTGAATGGAGAATGCTCGGCAATCAGCCAAACTAAACTTCTGTGGAAGTGTCCTCGACCTGGTAGATTTTACGATTTCGTGTACTATTGGGAACAGGGACTTCCACAATGTTCTATGCGATTCGGGAGCATCAATCAATCGATGTCTACGCCAATCTTCCAATCTCTTGGATTGGATCAATCTATTACGCTTAAACCTATTTCTCTTCAACTTGAGATAGAAGTGTGAAATATGCAAGGGAATTGTAGAAGATGTGTTGGTCAAGGTTAAGAACTTCATATACCCGGTGATTGGGTAATCATGGATATGACCAACGATGAGAAAACCCCTTGATCCTTGGAAGACCTTTTCTTGCAATTTGCCCGTGCCTTACTAGATTTCCACGGTGGCGAAGTAACCCTACATTTGGAGGATGAGAGCATAAAGTTCAATGTGGGCAATGCGTTGAAGCACCCGTCAAGTGACACTTGTTTAGCTATTGAGGACGATTTCAGCGATGAGTATGATAAACAAGTGTTCATGGGTAGTTGGGATGAGGAAGAATTCAATAAACTATCTCGCAACTTGGACTAATGAGGAGTGGATAGAATTTTTAGAAGAGATTGACAAGGAAAGTTCGATTACCACAAGGTGGTAGGAATGAAGATGAGGAGAGGCATGGTGATATGCCCAGATTTGCAAAGGAGATGAGGCCCTGTCTGGTTGGGAGGCCATGATGCTTCATAGCCCTTATAATAAGCTTGGAGATCTAGAGCTTAAGGGAGATAAATTGAGACCAAGTGTGGAGAAGCCACCGTCGATTTAGTGTTGAAACCCTTGCCTCAACACTTGAAATACATTTCTCGAGGGACGGTGATAAGCTCCTTTGATCATTTCATCTAAGTTAGAACCGAAGGAGGAAGAAAAGCTTATCAAAGTCTTTGCAAGATAATATCCTCGCTTTGGTTGGCAAGTGGGAGATATTAAGGGGATAAGCCCACGATATCTCCAGATGCATAAGATCAGGATCTGTTGAGGATCGAAGAAGGTGCGATGACCTCGAGAGAAGGCTAAACCCTCACATGCAGGAAATCGTTAAGAAGGAAATCATCAAATTGCTTGACATGGGTATCATCTACCCAATAGCCGATAGTGAATGGGTGAGCCCCACTCAGGTGGTGCCAAAGAAAGGAGGGATTACTATTGAAAAGAATGAAAAGGGGAAGAGATTGCCTTACGACAAGTCACTTTGGTTATAGAGTTTGCATCGACTACGAGAAGACTAAATGAGGTAACTCTAAAAGACCACTTTCCTTGCCATTCATTGACCAGCTCCTTGAGAGGCTTAGTGGCAAGCAATTTTATTGTTTTTTGGATGGCTATTCGGATACTTTCGGATAGCTATCGACCCATCGATCAGAAAGAGACTACCTTCACTGTCCCCCTCGGTACCTTCGCCACCGAAGGATGCCATTTGGTCTCAGAACATGCTTTGGCTACATTTCAAAGATGTATCTGGCTATCTTCAATGGTTTAGTGGAGAAGGTGATGGAAATTTTTATGGATGACTTCTCGTATTCGGGACAAGCCACCACTTTGTTTACACAATCTTGATAAAGTTCGTCCCGGTGCATAGAGAAGGACTTAGTCTTAAATTGGGAGAAGTGCCACCTAATGGTGGAAGAAGGAATTGTTCTTGGACACAAGGTGTCAAGGAAGGTATAGAGGTTGACAAAGCGAAGGTAAAAGCTATTGAAAAATGACATACCCTAAAAATGTAAGAGAAGTAAGAGGATTCTTGGGTCATGTTGGATTCTATAGCGGTTCATTAAAGACTTTTCTAAGATAGCCAAGCCTTTGTCAACTCTCTTAAGAGAGGATGTGAAATTTGTTTTCACCTGAGTGTGAAAGAGCTTTTAAAGAATTAAAAGACAAGTTGATTACCTCGCCAATTCTTATAGCACTGATCGAAAGCTCCTTCGAGCTTATGTGTGATGCTTCTAATTATGCGATCGGAGCGGTGCTAGGTCGAGAGTGGACGGGTGTTCCAACCTATCTACTACGCTAGTCACACTTTAAACCCAAAGACAAGTAAATTATGCAACAAGCGAGAAGGAGTTGTTGGCGAGAGTTTTTGCCATGGATAAATTTAGAAGCTATTTGCTTTGGTCGGAATTCTGATGCACGGGATGAGACCATTACGCATTGAAGTATCGTTGAGCAAGGCCGATGCCAAGCCTCGTTTGATGAGATGGATCTTGATTTTACAAGAGTTTGATGTTCATATCCGGGACAAGAAGGGTAGCAAGAATGTGGTAGCCGATCACATGTCTCGGTGACCGATGATCATCAAATAGAGTCGGATGAGATTGGAATTGATTTTCCAACCGAGCAACTCATGACTATTGATGTGTGCGAGGTTATTCTCGCCCGTCATCGAAAAGGTTCTCCTTGGTTTGCACTTTTGCAAACTTCTTGAGCGCGAGATATCGGACTCGACGACATATCAAAGAAAAGAAGAAATTCTTTTCGGATTTGAACTATTATGTGTGGGACGACCCTATTCTCTTCAAGCGTTGTAAGGATGGATTACTCCGTAGGTGTGTCCCCGAGTTCGAGCAGAGGACATTATAGAGCAATGCCATGACGGACTGTGGGAGGTCATTATGGAGCTGGGAAGAGCGCTGCGAAGATTTTTGATCCGGTTTCTCTTCGGCCGACAATTTTAAGGATACAGAGAGTTTTGTAAAGGTTGTGACCGGTGCCGGCGCACCGTAAACTTTCTCGGCGAATGGACATGCCCCTACACCCCATTCAACAATGTGAAGTTTTCGACGTGTGGGGTATTGACTTCATGGGACCGTTTCCATCCTCGTATGGGAACAAGTACATTCTCAGTCGCGTTGACTACGTGTCAAAATGGGTAGAGGCAATAGCAACACAGCGGAACGACCACAAGGTGGTCAAGAGCTTCACGAGGAAAAACATTTTTACACGGTTTGGTTGTCCACGAGCTCTCATCGCTGACGAGGAACTCACTTCGCAATACTCCATTAGAAAAGATTTTAGAACGATATGGGGTGAAACACAAAATCGCTACCCTTATCACCCTCAGACGAGTGGACAAGTTGAAGTAAGTAAATCAAGCCTGAAAAGCATTCTTGAGAAGACGGTGAATTCTCATAGGACGGATCGTGGAGTAAACCGGATGATGTACTCGGGGCTCTGGGACGACTTTCAAAACTCCTATCGGCACATCTCCGTTTCAGATGGTTTATGGTAAGGCCTGCCACCTGCCAATCGAGCTTGAGCACAGAGCATTCTGGGCTATTAAATTCTTGAACTTCGACAGCCAGTTATGCAGAGAAAAGCGATTGTTGCGATTGCGGGAGCTTGATGAGTTGAGACTCCGTGCCTACGAGAGCTCAAGAATCGATGAAGAGAGAGGACTAAACTTCTTCACGACAAGAAAATCAAGCATATAGAATTCAAAAAGAGGCGAATGGGTTTTACTTATATAATACCAAGTTACATCTGCTTTCTGGTAAGCTACGCACCCGTTGGTCCGCCCCTTTGAAATTTCTCGGAGTTTTCCTAGTGGAGCCGTCGAATTGAAAAATAAGCAGGAGAGTTGTTCGAGTGAATGGTCATCGGTTGAAACACTATATTGGTCAACAAAAGGAACGACCGGTGGTTTTCCATCTAAACGACGCCCCTAGTCAAGATAAAGCTCCGATCTTTTGGAACCCGATGATTTACGTCTCTCGTGAATTCTTTGATGATATTGTGATTACCGATGATACACCTCACCTTGTGGAATCGAAACCTAAAAAAGAAGAAGAGAAGAATCATAGGAACTAAGTGGATCTGTAAGTTTCTCGATATGGCCAATACGCTGGCGAGACTTTGTTTTTGTGGGATCCATACTATTGACCCGAGGAAATCAAGAATGATTCGGAAAGAGGCCTCACTTGCCTTTGACCGGGTTGAAAATTTTTGGGTTGTCGAGCAAACGACATTAACCAAAAGCGCCACCGGGAGGCAACCCGCTTTCAAAAAAAAAAAACAAACAAACAAAAACTCTATTAGTTAAGGACTTAGTTATCGTATACCTTATCCTCAGTATAAATCGATGAGATATGTTGTAGGATTATCCTTCGAGTATATCAGAATGGCCCTAGATATATTCTATCATCATTTTCAGAGGATATGTCACGTTTTGTGTAGGTACATCTTATAAGTATCATTATTACTAGTTTGAAGGGGTATTAGCTAGTTTGCTTTGAATTTTTCAAGTTTGGACTTAGTGGAAGTTTTCTATGGCTATGCACACACATCAGGTGAACCTCGATTTATTGAGTATATGTTGTATTTGTTGAGGTGTCTATCTTTTCGGAGCCTTGATTCTTGTTTTGTTTTGCTCGACGAGCAAAAAGCTAAGTGTGGGGGAGTTGTTTAGGGTGATTTTATACGATTTCTAATGTTATATTTTATAACAATTTCCTCCATATTCGTATAATTTGCATAGAAATCAAGGGTTTAATCGAATTATTGAGCAAATGAGTTTTAAAAGTGGTTAAGTGCAAATTTGTGTTAATTATGTGGTTTCATTGATAAAAATCTTTGAATATGAGATGTTACATTTTGCACGATGTTATCATGAATGTAGATGCGCTTGCATGTTAAATGAGGAGCTTAAGCGAAGATCGATGAAGATTAAGAAGAAAGCTCGATTCGAATAAAGAAAGCTCGATTCGATTCGCCCAAACTTGGTGATCAAGTATTTCAAAATATGCCACGTAACATTATATTTTGAGGCCTAAAAGATG
Organism: Gentiana macrophylla; assembly: GCA_026214975.1. Classification (NCBI taxonomy): domain Eukaryota; kingdom Viridiplantae; phylum Streptophyta; class Magnoliopsida; order Gentianales; family Gentianaceae; genus Gentiana; species Gentiana macrophylla. The sequence continues at coordinate 55,930,419 of CM047806.1, forward strand.
GATTTTGAGGAAAGAAGAAGAAGATGCCACGAGTTTACGAGATCAACGGATCAATATTTTCCAACGCATTTATCGTAACCTGTTTTCGATGGAAATTTTACCCGATTTAGAGGCATTTTCAGGGGAAGAGTTCTTGACGAAAGTTGTAGATACTAAAATGAGCTTTCCAACGCATTTTGAATCACGTCAATCGAGGTCTACAACTCAGTTATGATTTTTATCGAACTGCTTTGGAATTACGGACGAACCGGAGATATTTTGGCCAAGTTTGATGCATGTTACTCCATGTGCTCCTTAATGATGATGATGATGAGTCATAACAAACTCCACATGCTATTTTAGTGATTTCCTCACTTCACATGCAAAGTCATTATCACCTTCACATGCTTATAACAAACTTGAGAATATTCCTTAGCATATTCTCCCAAAATATCTCCTCAATCTATAACCTCTCCTTATACACCTCCCTCAACTCTCCCTATAAGAACTCCCTCATTTCCATCCATAAAGCGCCCCTCTTGGTCACTTTTGGCCAAGCTTTTACTTCCCCGCTTTTATGTAAATACTCTGTAGGCGTTATGCCGAGAATAAATTAGAATAGTAATCTTGTTGTAATCGCCGAGCTACGATACTCGATTTCGAAATCATAATCGAGGATGATTGGCTAAGGTCTCAAGCTAGAACCATCGTTGTGAAGCCACCATCACGAATAAATAAGGATTTCGCTTTAATTCATTTTTCGTAAGTTATCTTGTTCTTCCTTCATGTTTTACTTTGTTTAAGTGCAATGTGTATGAACAATATGTGTGTTGCATGATATTCGAATTTAGATACGAAGTTGATGAATTAAGTAGATTATCGTGAAGGAGAATGATAATATTCTTCCAACATACGTAAGTTGAGGGTGAATGTTATTAGATTAGGATTTATATCCATATCTTTGATCCGTAAATGCTTTAGTTGTACGAGAGTGGTGAACTAATTAAAAGCGATGAATCGTGGAAAATGCCTCTTTAGCAGATAATAATCCAAGAACTTACGAATGAACATGTGTCTTTCTTGTTATTTTCGGTGGGGTGGTGGATCATCGGTGCGTTCTAGTTGTTTTAAATTATAAATTTTATTATCGTAGTTTTATTTATTTTCACGCGTTTGCTACCTTAGTTTGTTAATTGAAAATCGAGATCATAATCATCAACTTTATAAAAGAAATCGAAGGCAAAAACTCTTTTCATTACAAGTCCTGCGGATACGATCCGGTTTCACCACTTATAGCTGCGAGCCTTCAAGACCAGGGTTGACATCGGTTTTATTTTATTACTTGTTATCTTTTGCTTTGCATAAAACCGCGAACAAGTTTTTCAAAAACTTGTTCGGCGGTTTTATGCAAAGCAAAAGATAACAAGTAATAAAATAAAACCGATGTCACCGCAAGCGCTAAGGCTCGCAGCTATGGTGAAACCGGATCGTATCCGCAGGACTTGTACGAAAAAGAGTTTTTTTTTCGCTTCGCCGATTTCTTTTATAAAGTTGATGATTATGATCTCGGATTTTCAATTAACAAACTAAGGTAGCAAACGTGAAAATAAATAAAACTACGATAATAAAATTTATAATTTAAAACAACTAGAACGCACCGATGATCCACCACCCCACCTAAAATAACAAGAAAGACACATATTCATTCGTGAAGTTCTTGGATTATTATTCGCTAAAGAGGCATTTTCCTTTCGGTTCATCGCCTTTAATTAGTTCACCACTCGCGTACAACTAAAGCATTTACGGATCAAAGATATGGATATAAATCCTAATCGACAACATTCACCCTCAACTTACGATGTTGGAAGAATATTATCATTCTCCTTCACGTAATCTACGAATTTATCAACTATCGTATCTAAATTCGATTAGCATGCAACATAAGTATAGATCATACAAATTGCACTTAAACAAAGTAAAACATGAAGGAAGAACAAGATAACTTACTTAAAATGAATTAAAGCTAAATCCTTATTTATTCCGGTGATGGTGGCTTCACAACGATGGTTCTAGCTAGAGAGACCTTAGCCAATCATCCTCGATTATGATTTTGAATCGTGGCCGTAGCTCCAAAGATTACAACAAGATTACTATTCTAATTTATTCTCGCATAATGCCTACAGAGTATTTACATAAAAGACGGAAAAGTAAAAGCTTGGCCAAAAGTGACCAAGGAGGGGCGCTTTATGGATGGAAATGAGGGAGTTCTTATAGGGAGAGTTGAGGGAGGTGTATAAGGAGAGGTTAGTAGTTGAGGAGATATTTTGGGAGAATATGCTAAGGAATATTCTCAAGTTTGTTATAAGCATGTGGAGGTGATAATGACTTTGCATGTGAAAGAGGAGTCACTAAAATAGCATGTGGAGTTTGTTATGACTCATCATCATCATCATTAAGGAGCACATGGAGTAACATGCATCAAACTTGGCCAAAATATCTCCGGTTCGTCCGTAATTCCAAAGCAGTTCGGTAAAAATCATAACTTGAGTTGTAGACCTCCGATTGACGTGATTCAAAATGCGTTGGAAAGCTCATTTTAGTATCTACAACTTTCGTCAAGAACTCTTCCTGAAAATGCCTCTAAGTCGGGTAAAATTTCCATCGAAAACAGGTTACGGTAGAAGCACGTTGGAAAATATTGATCCGCTGATCTCGTAAACTCGTGGCATCTTCTTCTTTCCTCAAAATCCATCTTTAGGCCTCAAAATATAATGTTACGTGGCATATTTTGAAATACTTGATCACCAAGTTTGGGCCGAATCGAATCGAGCTTTCTTTATTCGAATCGAGCTTTTTCTTAATCTTCATCCGATCTTCGCTTAAGCTCCTCATTTAACATGCAAGCGCATTCTACATTCATGATAACATCGCAAAATGTAACATCTCATATTCAAAGATTTTTATCAATGAAACCACATAATTAACACAAATTTGCACTTAACCACTTTTAAAACTCATTTGCTCAATAATTCGATTAAACCTTGATTTCTATGCAAATTATACGAATATGGAGGAAATTGTTATAAAATATAACATTAGAAATCGTATAAAATCACCCTAAACAACTCCCCACACTTAGCTTTTTCTCGTCCGAGCAAAACAAAACAAGAATCAAGGCTCAAAAAGATAGACACCTCAAAGAAATACAACATATACTCAATAAATCGAGGTTCACCCCGATGTGTGTGCATAGCCATAGAAAACTTCCACTAAGTCCAAACTTGAAAATTCAAAGCAAACTAGCTAATACCCCTTCAAACTAGTAATAATGATACTTATAAGATGTACCCTACAAAACGTGACATATCCTGAAAAGAATGATAGAATATATCTAGTAGGCCATTCTCGATATACTCAGAGGATAATCCCTACAACATATCTCGCTACTTTATATACTGGGATAAGGTATACGATAACTAAGTCCTTAACTTATTCATAATAATAAATTTTTTCGATTTTTATTTCACTTTTTTTTTTTTTTTTTTTCAACACACATCAGAATGAGCTTTTGCCCGTCATACTAGAATAGGACATTTCGAGATAATCCCCTATCTACTCAAATCATAAGGCAGCTTTTTCTAACTGTCGTGAGCTTTTGGTCATCATAGTGGTATAGGACATTTCGAGATAATGCCCTACCGCACTCAAATCATCGACCGACTTCGACACACACAATTGATTACTTTTTCGAGATTTCGGCAGGCAAGTGGTTAACATGCTAAAAGCAATTCAAACCTAATGAGCATAACACCTCAAGCAATGATTTATTTGTTAATTATTGTGCAAGAACATTAGTTATGTTTCACTTATCACATTCAAACGCTCGATATTCACAATATATCATACTCGCTATAAACACAAACTATCATAATTCTCACGATACGCGCCAGACGTTAGCACTAAGCACATGACTTTATAAGATAATCAAAATCACTAATCAAAAAGGGATATAGCTTTATAATTTAGCTCATCATTCACTATGGCTCGTGAAAAATATATTGGGTGAAACAACTAACTTATCGAACATACGGAATATAGCATTAATGACTATAAAAACCGAACAAAGATATGCATTGTTTACTCGGGACTAAACAAAAATTTGAAAATTTAGCCCATTTAGCATAGAATCAAAATAATTTAAGCAAATGGTAGATACACATAAACCGATCCCTCCCCCACACTTAAATCACAACATGTCCTCAGGTTGTGCAGAATGTAAAAAGAAAAAAGAACACTTAGCCGATTGTGGTTCGAAAGTGGCAATTCGGAAGTGGCCTAGAATCACCCAGAAATGCTCGATGAAAGCAGAGATCGTGGACCATCCACCGGAAAACGGCATCATCTCGAACTCACAATTGCTATCGCAAATATCCCGCACATCATGGGAAAACAAGACGTACTCGGGATAGGGGCACAAAAGATGATAGACAAGGCAACATCATGGAATAAAGACAGAAATAAACTATGCACAAAAAGGAGAAGATATCTAGGTTACCGCCCTAGTAGGGCTTAATTATAGTCGGGAGCTCGACTAGACAATAAAATTTCAACTCGGTCACTTTGAATTTCCTATTCCCTTAGTTGCATAGTAGTTAAACTAATACATGTCACACATTATTTGAAAATTTAAAAACAGACTAGGTCATGATATGAAATATGTGACAAAGTATTAACTATGAGTCTTTTATACCCAGATCCTCAAGGGTTATTTCAAATTGTTCTAACAACCTAAATCTAAGAAATGATGCATTTGAATTTTTCTTTGTACTCCTCGGGATTTTCGGATAACCTCCTAATCGCTCCTTTAAATGACATTCAAACATTCATCCCGAGACTTGGTGAAACAAAATGAAAATCAATCCAAGTATTAGAAAACTATTATCCAAAGTATGAGTAAAGTATAATGCAAAATGTAGAGTTTTTTTTTTTTTTTTTTTTTAAACGGGTTGCCTCCGGTAGCGCTTTTGGTTAATGTCGCTTGCTCGACAACCCAAAAATTTTCAACCCGGTCAAAGCAGTGAGGCCTCTTTCCGAATCATTCTTGATTTCCTCGGGTCAATAGTATGGATCCCACAAAAACAAAGTCTCGCCAACGTATTGGCCATATCAAGAAACTTCAGATCCACTTAGTTCCTATGATTCTTCTCTTCTTCTTTTTTAGGTTTCGGGCCCACAAGTCGAGGTGTATCATCAAGAATCACAATATCATCAAAGAATTCACAGAGACGTAAATCATCGGGTTCCAAAAGATCGGAGCCGTCTTGACTAGGGACGCGTTTAGATGGAAAACCACCGGTCGTTCCTTTTGTTGACCAATATAGTGTTTCAACCGATGACCATTCACTCAACAACTCTCCTCGCTTATTTTTCAATTCGACGGCTCCACTAGGGAAAACCCGAGAAATTTCAAAGGGCCGGACCAACGGTGCGTAGCTTACCAGAAACAGATGTAACCTGGTATTATATAGTAAAACCCATTCGCCTCTTTGAATTCTATATGCTTGATTTTCTTGTCGTGAAGAAGTTTAGTCCTCTCCTTCATCGATTCTTGAGCTCGTGAGGCCTGGAGTCTCGAACTCATCAAGCTCCCGCAATCGCAACAATCGCTTTCTCTGCATAAGCGGGCCGCGGGTTCAAGAATTTAATAGCCCGTAATGCTCGTGCTCAAGCTCGATTATTAAGGTGGCGTGCCTTACCATAAACCATCTCAAACGGAGATGTGCCGATAGGAGTTTTGAAAGTCGCCCCAGAGGCCCGCAGTACATCATCCAGCCGCTCCAAATCCGCCCTATGAGAATTCACCGCCTTCTCAAGAATGCTTTTCAGGCTTCGGTTACTTACTTCAACTTGTCCACTGCCTCGAGGGTGATAAGGGGTAGCGATTTTGTGTTTCACCCCATATCGTTCTAAAATCTTTTCTAATGGAGTATTGCGAAGTTGAGTTCCTCGTCACCGATGAGAGCTCGTGGACAACCAAACCGTGTAAAAATGTTTTTCCTCGGAAGCTCTTGACCACCTTGTGGTCGTTCCATGTGTTGCTATTGCCTCTACCCATTTTGACACGTAGTCAACGCAGAGACAGAATGTACTTGTTCCCATACGAGGATGGAAACGGTCCCATGAAGTCAATACCCCATACGCCTAAAACTTCACATTGTTGAATGGGGTGTAGGGGCATGTCCATTCGCCGAGAAAGTTTACGTGTTGGCACCGTCACAACCTTTACAAAACTCTCAGTATCCTTAAAATTGTCGGCCAAGAGAAACCGGATGAAAAATCTTCGCAGTTAGCCTTCCCCAGCTCCATAATGACCTCCCACAGTCCGTCATGGCATTGCTCTATAATGTCCTCTCGCACGAACTCGTGGACACACCTACGGAGTAATCCATCCTTACAACGCTTGAAGAGAATAGGTCGCCCCACACATAATAGTTCAAACCAAAAGAATTTCTTCTTTTGTCGATATGTCAGTCGTGGTCCAGATATCCGCCGCTCAAGAAGTTTGCAAAAAGGTGCAAACCAAGGAGAACCTTTTCCAAGACGGGGGGAATAACCTCGCACACATCAATAGTCATGAGTTGCTCGCTTGGAAAATCAATTCCAATCTCATCCGACTCTATTTGATGATCATCGGTCACCGAGACATGTGATCACTACCACATTCTTGCTACCCTTCTTGTCCCGGATATGAACATCAAACTCTTGTAAAATCAAGATCCATCTCATCAAACGAGGCTTGGCATCGCCTTGCTCAAATGATACTTCAATGCGTAATGGTCTCGTCTGCATCAGAACTTCCGACCCAAGCAAATAGCTTCTAAATTTATCCATGGCAAATTCATCGCCAACAACTCCTTCTCGCTTGTTGCATAATTTACTTGTGCTGGGTTTAAAGTGTGACTAGCGTAGTAGATAGGTTGGAACCGCGCCCACTCTCTCGACCTAGCACCGCTCCGATCGCATAATTAGAAGCATCACACATAAGCTCGAAGGAGCTTTCACCGGGTGCTATAAGAATTGGCGAGGTAATCAACTTGTCTTTTAATTCTTTAAAAGCTCTTTCACACTCAGGGGTGAAAACAAATTTCACATCCTCTCTTAAGAGAGTTGACAAAGGCTTGGCTATCTTAGAAAAGTCTTTAATGAACCGCCTATAGAATCCAACATGACCCAAGAATCCTCTTACTTCTCTTACATTTTTAGGGTATGTCATTTTTCAATAGCTTTTACCTTCGCTTTGTCAACCTCTATACCTTCCTTGGACACCTTGTGTCCAAGAACAATTCCTTCTTCCACCATTAGGTGGCACTTCTCCCAATTTAAGACTAAGTCCTTCTCTATGCACCGACGTAACTTTATCAAGATTGTGTAAACAAAGTGGTCTAAATCTGTCCCGAATACAGAGAAGTCATCCATAAAAATTTCCATCACCTTCTCCACTAAACCATTGAAGATAGCCAGCATACATCTTTGAAATGTAGCTGGTGCGTTGCAGAGACCAAATGGCATCCTTCGGTAAGCGAAGGTACCGGAGGGACAGGTGAAGGTAGTCTTTTCTTGATCAGTGGGGTCGATAGCTATCTGAAAGTATCCAGAATAGCCATCCAAAAAACAATAAAATTGCTTGCCACTAAGCCTCTCAAGGAGCTGGTCAATGAATGGCAAGGGAAAGTGGTCTTTTAGAGTTACCTCATTTAGTCTTCTGTAGTCGATGCAAACTCTATAACCAGTGACTTGTCGTAAGGCAATCTCTTCCCCTTTTCATTCTTTTCAATAGTAATCCCTCCTTTCTTTGGCACCACCCGAGTGGGGCTCACCCATTCACTATCGGCTATTGGGTAGATGATACCCATGTCAAGCAATTTGATGATTTCCTTCTTAACGATTTCCTGCATGTGAGGGTTTAGCCTTCTCTCGAGGTCGTCTGCACCTTCTTCGATCCTCAACACCCCGATCTTATGCATACAGATATCGTGGCTTATCCCTTAATATCTCCCACTTGCCAACCAAAGGCGAGGATATTATCTTGCAGCACTTTGATAAGCTTTTCTTCCTCCTTCGGTTCTAACTTGATGAAATGATCAAAGGGAGCTTATCACCGTCCTCGAGAAAAATGTATTTCAAGTGTTGAGGCAAGGGTTTCAACACTAAATCGACGGTGGCTTCTCCACACTTGGTCTCAATTTATCTCCCTTAAGCTCTAGATCTCCAAGCTTATTATAAGGGCTCGAAGCATCATGGCCTCCCAAACAGACAGGGGCCTCATCACCTTTGCAAACTGGGCATATCACCATGCCTCTCCCTCATCTTCTTTCCTACCACCTCGTGGTAATCGTAACTTTCCTTGTCAATCTCTTCTAAAAATTTTATCCACTCCTCATTAGTCCAAGTTGCGAGATAGTTTATTGAATTCTTCCTCAAGAAAGTGCTTCTTTGCCGCCTTATCATTGATTGCTTTGTCTTCCCTATCCTTCCACCTCACATGCTTCCCTAACTTAACTTAGAATCGACTTCTTCTCGCGCAGTATTTTCTTGAATTTTCTCTTTCACTTGGATCAATAGTAGTCCCAACATCCTTCTCGAGGAGAACAAAGATCTTCTCCTCCGCGTCTCTTCGCTCACGAGAGGGGCTACTGCTTCCCTGGTTGGCCCGACCGCCAACCGCTTCCCACTCCTCGCTTTATAGCATTCACTCATCTTGACCATAGTTCCATGGTGCAATGAGATCGGTGCAAGAATTCTCGGTCATTTTGGACTGATTAACCCCTCGGGGTTCTTCTCAAGAAAACTCGGTGACGACTTGAGGTCGACTTGCTTGTCGCCCTCAAATTTGTCCCATTTGCACCTCCAAATTTCTCACTGTACTGGTCGAGTACTTAAAGCATTTGCCAATTGAGTGTTGGCCGTGATTTGCTCGCTCAACTTTTGTTCTAAGATCTGAAATGATTGATTTTGATTTTGCGGTGGATTGGTGTTCCATGCTGGTCGATAGTTGGATTGAAAATTGCTTTGATTAGGCCTAGGGGCCTGAAAATGATGGGGGTTTGCTGCCCCAGAAGGGTCACTCCATCGGAAACCAGGGTGGTTCCGGTTATAATTGAATCCTTGAGTGTTTTGATTCTGACCCGAAGGTCGATAATTTTGAGAAGTGAATGTATTCACTTCTTCTGAATGCAACAATAGATGACACTGATGGAATGCGTGCCCAACGGTATCGCAATTTTGGCAAACGACATTGTTTTGAACAGCTTTGACCTGTGAGATCGGGTCAAGCTGGCATTGATTACTACGATGGCCTTGGCCATGGCAATTGTCACACACAAGACTTTGAACATTCATTGCCGTCACTTGCTTCTGTAGTGCGGCCAACTGAGCTTTTAGAGACGTGGTCTCATCTACCTCATACTTCCCTGCAGTCGAGCTTTTCTGATTGGACGCACCTGCATAGGTAGGGGCATAATTATACTTTGCAATATCTTCAAACAACATCCATCCTCATCGTGTCTTTCTCGTAAATGCACCTCCAGCAGAACTATTCACCATTCCCTTAGTCAATTCAGTCAAACCACTGTAGAAAGTGTTGACCAATCTTTGTTTATCCAGCCCATGGTGGGGGCACTTTCTCAAGAGAGTCTTAAATCGTTTCCATGCATCGTAAAATGATTCCTTCTCGGATTGCACAAAAGTGAATATCTGATTCGTAAGATGAGCCGTCTTTGCGGGTGGAAAGTAATCGCTCAGAATTCTTTCTCCAACTCCTCCCACGAAGTAATGGATTCGATTGGTAAGGATTTATACCATTCTTTTGCTTCTCCTTCAAATGAGAAAGGAAAGAGTTTCATTTTCGTGGCGCCCTCAAGTGACCCTTTGATTAAAATAGTCCCGCACGATTCTAGAAATGAGTGAATATGATCGTGCGGGTCCTCAAAGTGGAAAATCCATGGAATGTGGAACCTCTCACAGATTGATTAAAGAAGTTTTGAGTTCGAAATTATCACCGTGATTTCGGGAATCACAACCGCAGGATTAACTTTCACAATAGATGGCATGGCAAAGTGCGCCAATGTCCGTTGCTCGCCATTTCTTCAACCTGGCTCCTACTTGAGCTTCTCCTCAACGTATCCTTCAGATTGTTTCCTTCCGTGGTTCCTCGTCCGTTGGTCCGGTGAGCCGAACCAAACGTCTGCTTGGTCGAGCGATGGTTCGCTTCTATCTCCGGATTATACAAAAGTGGTCCCCGTGAGTTCGAGTTTGCATAAACTACGCTTGGGCACCAACACCTAAATCACGAGGTTTCGGATTTTATCCTTATGCTTCGCAGAGTGGGATTCACCGAGAATCCATCACCCAACCTCAATGATTGAAACGTGTTCCGTGTTTCTTTTCTCTCTTTCTCGGTAATTACCGAATCCACTCGGTATTTATCGAGAATTTTTTTAAATTTTTTTAATTTTTTTTTTTTAGAATTAAAAACTATACTAAAACAGCTCAAAACAGTCTAAACAAGTAGTAAAAGAAACAAAATACTATAAAACTAATACGTAATGTAAAACAGTAACTAAAAGAAAATATTTTTTTCTCTCTCGTAATTACCGAAAGATTTTTTTTTATTTTTATTTTTATTTTTTTATTGTTTAAGACTAAAACAGATAACTTAGTTGACAAAAAAACCGAAAACTAAAATTTTCCGTGCAAGTCCCCGCAACGGCGCCAAAAACTTGTTCGCGGTTTTATGCAAAGCAAAAGATAACAAGTAATAAAATAAAACCGATGTCACCCTAAGTGCGAAGGCTCGCACTAGTGGTGAAACCGGATCGTATCCGCAGGACTTGTACGAAAAAGAGTTTTTTTTTCGCTTTCGATTTCTTTTATAAAGTTGATGATTATGATCTCGGATTTTCAATTAACAAACTAAGGTAGCAAACGTGAAAATAAATAAAACTACGATAATAAAATTTATAATTTAAAACAACTAGAACGCACCGATGATCCACCACCCCACCGAAAATAACAAGAAAGACACATATTCATTCGTAAGTTCTTGGATTATTATTCGCTAAAGAGGCATTTTCCTTTCGGTTCATCGCCTTTTAATTAGTTCACCACTCTCGTACAACTAAAGCATTTACGGATCAAAGATATGGATATAAATCCTAATCGACAACATTCACCCTCAACTTACGTATGTTGGAAGAATATTATCATTCTCCTTCACGGTAATCTACGAATTTATCAACTATCGTATCTAAATTCGATTAGCATGCAACATAAGTATAGATCATACAAATTGCACTTAAACAAAGTAAAACATGAAGGAAGAACAAGATAACTTACTTAAAATGAATTAAAGCGAAATCCTTATTTATTCCGGTGATGGTGGCTTCACAACGATGGTTCTAGCTTAGAGACCTTAGCCAATCATCCTCGATTATGATTTGTAATCGGGTCGTAGCTCCAAAGATTACAACAAGATTACTATTCTAATTTATTCGGCATAATGCCTACAGAGTATTTATATAAAAGACGGAAAAGTAAAAGCTTGGCCAAAAGTGACCAAGGAGGGGCGCCTTTATGGATGGAAATGAGGGAGTTCTTATAGGGAGAGTTGAGGGAGGTGTGTATAAGGGAGAGGTTGTAGTTGAGGGAGATATTTTTGGGAGAATATGCTAAGGAATATTCTCAAGTTTGTTATAAGCATGTGGGAGGTGATAATGACTTTGCATGTGAAGGTGAGGAGTCACTAAAATAGCATGTGGAGTTTGTTATGACTCATCATCATCATCATTAAGGAGCACATGGAGTAACATGCATCAAACTTGGCCAAAATATCTCCGGTTCGTCCGTAATTCCAGCAGTTCGGTAAAAAAATCATAACTTGAGTTGTAGACCTCCGATTGACGTGATTCAAAATGCGTTGGAAAGCTCATTTTAGTATCTACAACTTTCGTCAAGAAAAACAGGTTACGGTAGAAGTACGTTGGAAAATATTGATCCGTTGATCTCGTAAACTCGTGGCATCTTCTTCTTTTCCTCAAAATCCATCTTTTAGGCCTCAAAATATAATGTTACGTGGCATATTTTGAAATACTTGATCACCAAGTTTGGGCCGAATCGAATCGAGCTTTCTTTATTCGAATCGAGCTTTCTTCTTAATCTTCATCCGATCTTCGCTTAAGCTCCTCATTTAACATGCAAGCGCATCTACATTCATGATAACATCGTGCAAAATGTAACATCTCATATTCAAAGATTTTTATCAATGAAACCACATAATTAACACAAATTTGCACTTAACCACTTTTAAAACTCATTTGCTCAATAATTCGATTAAACCCTTGATTTCTATGCAAATTATACGAATATGGAGGAAATTGTTATAAAATATAACATTAGAAATCGTATAAAATCACCCTAAACACTTCTCGCCTCAAGACCGAGAGGTACGAGGTCTCGAAGGCCCTGTTTAGCTGTAAGATGGCATCTGGAATTGCTGTGGGGTCACACGTGATTAAAATGATCGGGTACATAGAGAGGCTTGGGAAGCTGGTCACAAGTTGGAACGAGAGTTGAGTATTGACTTGATTCTCGCAATCTCTACCGACTCATTCTCGCAGCTTTGTGATGAACTATCACATGAACAAGATAGATGCTCCAAGCGGAGTTATTGAACATGTTAAAATCGCCGAGGGCACCGTAGTAGGAAGGGAAAGCAAGTGTTCTTTGGTCACTTCAAGCAAGGGCAAGGCAAAAGCCCGAGAAAAAGTCCAAGAAGGCGAAGGTCGCACCTAAGCCAACGCCTAAGAGCAAAAAAGACAAATCCAAGGATGCTTGCTTCCATTGCGGTGAGACCGGACATTGGAGGAGAAAGCGCAAGGGCTTCTTGAGTACCAAGAAGAAGCATTCGATGCTTCGACTTCGTGTATATTTATGATTGAGATCAACATTACTTCTTCTAAGTCTAACCCTTTGGGTATTAGATATCTGGTTGTGGTTCTCATATTTGTAATGAATATGCAGGCACTAAGAAGAACTAGAGATCTAAGGAAAGGAGAGGTGGACCTACGCGTTGGAAATGGAGCAAGTGTTCTTTACTGGCCGTAGGAGTTTATTTTCTTTCATTGCCCAAAGTGGGCTAGTACTAGAACTCAATAATCGTTATTTTGTTCCCGCTCTTACGAAGAGCATTATTTTTATTTCTCGCATTAGATGTTGAAGGATTTTCTTTTACGCTTGAGAATAAATGTTGTTCTTTTCACGTGATGGAATCTTTTATGGTAATCGCATACTTAGCAATGGTCTCTACATATTATATATGAATGTTGACGTACTTAATATAAATAACAAGAAAGCCAAAACAAATGACTTGAATGAATCCTACTTATGGCATTGTAGACTTGGCCATATAAATAAGAATCGCATTTCCAAACTCCATAAAGATGGAATGTTGGATCAATTCGACACTTAATCGCTTGATACATGCGAAGCTTATTTACTTGGCAAGATGACAAAGTCACCTTTTAGTGGCAAAGGATAAGATCCAATGAATTGCTTGAGCTTATACATACCGATGTGTGTGGCCCAATGTCGATTCAAGCCAAAGGAGGATACTCTTATTTTATCACTTTCACCGATGACCATTCTCGCTATGGTTATATATACTTAATGAAGTATAAGTCCAAGCCTTCAAAAAAGTTCAAAGAATTCGAAGTGAAGTGGAGAAACAATCGGGTAAAGAAATCAAAACACTTCGATCCGATCGAGGTGGAAAATACCTAGATGGAGAGTTTCAAAGTTATTTAAAGGAGAATGGGATTCTACTCGAATGGACCCCTCCAGGACGCCTCAAATGAATGGCATATCCGAGAGGAGGAATCGTGACTTTGTTAGACATGGTACGCTCCATGATGAGCTATGCAGCTTCTTCCAAAATCGTTTTGGGGTATGCTCTAGAAACCGCATCCTATACACCGAACCGAGTTCCATCAAAGACGGTTGAGTCCACTCCTATGAAGTGTTCAAAGGAAGAAACCAACACTAGGTTACATGAAACCTTGGGGATGTCCCATTTATGTGAAACGAACCATGCCTCGACAAAATCGAACCTAGATCGCACAAATGTCTGCTTGTGGGTTATCCTAGGGAAACCAAAGGGTACCAATTTTACCACCCCGAGGAACAAAAGGTGTTTGTTGCCAAGATCGCCACTTTCTGAGAAAGAGTTTATTCGGATAGGGTTAGTGGGAGTAAGATTGATCTTGAAGAAATTCGAGAACCACTTACGGATAACAACTGTTGATGGAAGTAGAGGAGACACCACATACAAATGTGGCGCCACCCTCTACCGTGAGACACAATAGCACATCGAAGATCCACAGGAACGCCGTGAACTCCGAAAGGTACACAATGGCGTGTATCTCATGGAAGATGAGGACCCTAGAACTTATGAGGAAGTGCTATTAAGGCATGACAAAGAGAAATGGCTAGAAGCCATGAATTCTGAAATGGAATCCATGAAGGACAACCAAGTTTGGAACTTAGTTGATCCGCCTGAGGGAATAGTTCCCATAGGGTGTAAATGGGTTTTTAAGAGAAAGACCGACATGGACGGTAACGTGACCACCTACAAGGCTAGGTTGGTGGCAAAAGGTTATAAGCAAAGACAATGAGTTGACTATGATGAAACCTTCTCGCCTGTTGCCATGTTAAAATCCATTAGAATTTTGCTCGCTATTGCAGCATACCATGATTACGAAATCTGGCAGATGGATGTGAAAATGGCTTTCCTTAACAGAACTCGTCTCGAGGAAGTGTATATGACACACTTTGAGGTTTCACAACCAATGACGCCAGGATGGTGTGTAAACCGCAAAGATCCATTTATGGATTAAAGCAAGCTTTCGAGTTGGAATCTTCGCTTTGATGAGATTATCAAACAGCTTTGATTTCATCAAGAACGAAGATGAGCCCCGTGTTTACAAGAAGGTTAGTGGGAGTGCCATTGTGTTCCTAGTGCTTTATGTGGATGACATATCGCTTCATAGGGAATGATGTGCCTATGTTACAATCAGTCAAAGCTTGGTTATCCAAGAACTTCTTAATGAAGGACTTGGGTGAGGCAAAATCCTATATTCGGGAATAAAGATCTATAGAGATAGATCTAAGAGGTTGCTTGGTCATGTCGCAATCCACCTACATAGACAAGATGTTGAAGAGATTCAACATGGAGCACCCAAGAAAGGATTGTCGCCCATGTCACATGGGGGTCTACCTCCGTCGAAGGAATGAGTCCTAAGACAGAGGAGGAAAAGGCACAAATGAGTAAAGTCCCTTATGCTTCGGCAATCGGGTCTATCATGTATGCCATGTTATGCACAAGACCAGATGCCTCGCACCTCTTAGTATGACTAGTAGGTATCACCAATCCAGTGATGGTCACCGGATTGTTGTCAAGAATATCCTTAAGTACTTGAGACGTACTAAGGATATGTTCCTGGTTTTCGGGAATGATGATTTAGTATTACGAGGTTACACAGATGCCAGTTTCCAAACTGACAAGGATGACTTTAAGTCACAATCTGGATTTGTTTTTACGCTTAACGGCGGAGCAGTGAGCTGGAAGAGTTCCAAGCAGGAGACTACTGCAGACTCTACAACGGAAGCCGAATACATAGCAGCCTCGGAGGCGGCAAAGGAAGCAGTTTGGATGAAGAATTTCATTACTGAACTTGGTGTGGTTCCCTCCATTGAAGGTCCAAAGGCCTGCCTCAGATCGTGATAATAATGGAGCGATATCTCAGTCAAAGGAACCAAGGTCTCATCAGAAGTCCAAACATGTGCTACGGCGCTATCACTTGATTAGAGAGATAGTTGATAGAGGAGATGTAAAGATAGAGAAAGTCCACACGGATGATAACATAGCTGATCCGTTAACCAAGGCATTGTCTCAAGCTAAGCATGAGAAACATGTTCACTTGCACGGGCTTAGGCATATGGGTGATTGGCTTTAGGCCAAGTGGGAGATTGTTGAAAGGTGTCCTAAACCCAATCGGGTTGGACCGGATCCGGCTGTGGTCGGGTCATTTATGACCTATTTAGTTCATGTAATAACTTTATTATGATTAATAAAAGCACTTATGTTATTATATATTGTTTGTCTTCATATTATTTGTTGTATATATATAGTAACGCCCCTAGTATCAATCATGATAGAGAAACCATGATAGTGATTATGGTTGATGAGATCTCTAATCACTATAACAAGGTTGGTACTTAAATGTCTCTAGTCTTACATAGTATCAAATGGGACATTGATAGTATAATCGACTAGCACGTATTGGATGTCTTCTATCTTTTAGAAGGTAGGGATAGATCTCGCTCATCGAAGTGTAGAGACACTTGGACCGCACGTGGACGTGTATTAGAGAATGCGACGTTAGATCGACCCACTTACATTAAGTGTCACACTATGTGGCGGTTGTGTAATTATCCTTTTGACCGAAGTCTTCATGGCATCACGGTGTGGATTGTCATGCTTTGACACTATTGAGATTTCTCAACAACCACGAGGCGATCATGCGGTAGTGATTGGGTATGATATTGAAGCACGCGGAGTATACATGATTGGTCGTCCGGGAATCGCAGATCCTATGATTGGGATTGAATATCCGAAATGGCCTTCTTATAAGGAATGTCTAGCTCTCGAGAATCTTTGCAAAGTGGGAGTAAATGTGTTATTCCGAGAGAGCATGATGTCCGGATTATAAGATACGATCACAATGTATTGACACTCGAGATACGATCGTATGGATATTATTATAGCGATAGGATTGTAAGTTACACGGTAATCGCTTCACATGAAAGGTAGTAGTCATTGCTTTTGACTCTTCCGATAATTGGGGTCACGTGTGTTGCTAGACGCTATCCCGTGATCGTTAGGTATGAAGGGCATTTTAGTAAATTGCACTTTGGCGCTTCACGGCCAACATATTCGAAGCCTATCGGGTCACACACATATGAACATCGAGTCGGATTAAAATGCGGTTATAGTTGATAACCAAATAAGGAAAGTTTATCTCTAGACTATGAAGGTTATAGTGGTAAATTAATATGGTGGTATTTATTTATTATGAATAAATAAAATACAATATATTAATTATATACAAATTAGATTAATTAAAGAATATTCCGGAAGTCAATTTGTTGACTAATGGGGCGCCACTTTTGTGTGTATAAGATACACTTGGATTGTGCACTTTAATTAATAAAGATTGTCATAATATTAATATATGATATTAATTGATTTTGAAAAATAGATTTATGGTAATAAGATAATTATAATCAATATATGATATTGACAAAATAAATTATAATTAAAGAGATAAATCAATCTAGTTGATTTTCCTTATTTTATTAGAAAAAGGTTTTCTTCTCTTCTACTCAACTTGGGGCGCCACCTCCTCTATAAAAAGGAAGTGGGTGTCAAGCTCTTTTGTACAACACAATTGCAAGAGTTCATAATTCTTGTGTAAAATAGAGAGCTCTCCATAGTGAGTTTGTGAGGGAAGAAAAGGTCCGGTCTAGCAGCCGGAGTTTTTCTGATAGCAATCCAAGGAGGATTCCGGCGAGGGGTTCGTGTGGATTAGCGATAGAGGCCGGACGCGTGGACGGCTTGCGCATTGAACTACTCTCCGTTGGCGGTCAAAGCGACGATCTTGTAGATCATCCAAGGTATAACCGACAAACTACTTAACGTGTTTATTGCATTAAACGAAGAACGATCTAGAAAAGGAAATCAAATTTTAAATTCCGCTGCGTTAAACTAGTGATTTCCTAACAAAGAGTTGTTGTAGTTTGCTTGGAGTTTTTGCTTGCATTTGTTTGGAATCCAAGTAAGAGGGTCTTCATATTGAACTATTATTGTTTTATAATGTTGGGTAGTTGTGTGGTATCAATTTGGTGCTATTTGCTACAAATTATGTGTTAGATTTGATGTTAAAGTGTTGGAATCTTGTTTGGAATTGAAAAGTGTTGTCTACTGCTGAATCTGGGCATTTCAACCCTTTTGGCGCGTGCCAACGAGTTTTAGCACGCGCCAAGAGGGAACAGAATGGTAACAGGATTTGCAGAGAGTTTTAGCTCATGCTTAAGGGTCTTAGCGCGCGCTTCAAGTGAAGCAGAAAGCAAGCAGATTGTTCAGACTATTTTGCACTTGTCGAAATGGCTCAACGTGGGCCAAAGCTGAACATAAGGGTCTGCAAGGTCTCTGAAGTGCTTGTGGCCAAAATTCTGTCAGTGCGTTTTGGGATTCTAAAACCCCGAATTGAGTTTTGATTGATATTTATTGTTCTAATAAACTCAAATAAACCTAACAAAACCATGATTAAGCTTTTGATGTGTTTAGTTCCAACACCAAATGGATACTTATTAACAATTGAAGTTCGGGACCTTTGGAAGAGCTTGAATGGCCTTGTGCAATGATGGATAGTATCAATCAATGTATGTGTATGTGATAGACTTTGTTAGAGTCTTGTTTCCTAAGTGAGAGAGTAGAATATTAAGTGAGCTTTTGCCTTGAAAATACTTAGGTGGGTCGATGCAAACTTTCCGAGGGTTCCAATCTAACCGGCAAAAGTAACGGGTCAATTGTAGTCTAAGACGGTGGTCCTGGTCGTATCCCAAGCGGAATGTGAGGTTAAACACCAATTAGTTGTCATTATCTTGATCCGAATCGCAGTTTGATTAAATGACTACTGATTAACTACAAAAGTTGTTCAAATGATAAAAGAGACTAACCAAGATGATTCATAGCTCAAGTTATTTCCCCTAGATTATTTGGAAATGATCAACCTACCGCCTTCCATTGGTGTTCTATTGTGTGAATGGTGACGAGTGATTTTCCCTTGTACGAGTGAATGAAACCACACTTGTCTCCTCTTTGGTTTAAGCACCTTAAACCTAATGAATTGACAAGATAAAAACTTGAATGCAAAATTCCCCGGATAAGGAACCGACTTCCACTAGTGGTCGATTATACCTTCCGTTCTTCTTACCATTTTCTCACAACTAACGCCTCCATTCGGTGTCTACTAGTTGTGTAGTGCATACGTGAGGTTAATTACTCCAACATACACATTACCAAACAATGCAAGTAAGAAGATTTTCAACACAATAGAAGCTAGAAACATAAACAATCAATTCCAAACAATAAAAGGGATTAACTATCATTACTACATCATCTTAGCTAGTAGAGGAGCTAGCCACTCGTAATTATAGCTACTAACAGGTTAAAGTTGGTATTCATAATAATAAGAACAATTAGATCAAAGTAAGGATTGAGAATGTACCAAGCTCGAGTGATGAACTCGAAAATGGAGGTTTCATCTAACCTTCAAAGTATCAATGAAGATAGACACAAACTAGTTGTTTCTTACATCCACTGAGAGCTTCAAACATCAAAATGATAATTCTACAAAATGTTACAATGGATTTAAGTGTTAGAGGGTGGGATTTTGGCTAGGGAAGCCTTGAGGTGGAGGTGCCTTCAAGCTGCTGAGAAATAGTGTGTTTTTTAGTCTTTGATGATATATTTTTTTCCTCTTTCGAAGATAGCCTCAAAATCCAACTTAATTTGCTGTTATTTGTAATTCGGCGTGCGCTGTGAATATATCGGTGCATGCAGAAGATGTCCCCGTGTACGCCGACTTCGACAAAGTGGTTGAGATAAGACCTCGCATTTAATACATACAACCACTCAATCGATGTCTCGGCCCGCACCACAAGTTTCTCGGTTCACTGAGACTTCAATTTGTAGTGCCAACCATACAAGATCAACCATATTAATCCGAAATTTCTTTATTTTCTCCAAAGGTGACACTAGCCTCGATCTAGCTTTGATATTTGTACTCCACACTCCCGTAATTACTGAAACATCAATACGAACATATCACGAGTAATTCTGATAATGAAATATAAATAGTAAGCTCTTAAAAGATGATAAAATGCTCGGATCTTGGTCGTGTCTGCACAAAATAAAAGTGATTCGATTTATAACAAAATTCACTATAATTGACAAAAAATATCACTATATACTAAATAAATGGGGTAAAACATCATGGAATTTTATCATCCGGTTGACATACATTAGTGGCTAGTTAACAATTAATAACATACATACTTGTGTAGTCAAAATCCTAAACATCAAGATTCTTGGTAAGACACAAGACAATATCACGACGTGTGGCATGGTCAGTATAAAGTGAATAACTCTGTTGGCCTTTGAGGGGCACCAGGAGTGGAGGGACTTTGTTGAACACACACACTATCAGGACTAGCCTATGGATATTACTGTAGCACCACTAATAGGTTGCAACCAGATGCTTCGTGGTGAGTAGCACAATGCGTAGTGACCTTGAATTTTTGATGTAACAAAGATAAGATAAGTTAGAAACAAAGTATGATCTCACGACATGTTGATGAGAATGAAGTGAAGCTAGAGTTTGAGTCGTGTTCATAAATATAACTTAGTAATAATAAATGGTTAACCTTTCGTTATAAAGCATAATTGTTCAATATCTTCTACCTTTTACTAAATATGTTTGTAGTTACCTCTTTGCATGTTTGTATGTTTGCTTTGTGTGAGAAGATATGCAGGTTGAACCTATTGATGATGACTTTGAGGATGATGTGTGATCATGCTTTTCCATGGTATGCTAGAATCTTGTTGTGCTTTTCATATCAACTATGTTGTATCAAACTTAGTATTTGGTTTCAAGACTTGTTGTACTTTCTTTTCTAAGACTTGTTGTACATTCTTTATTAGACATGTTGTAAGATAATTTTGTTTTCATTCTTGCATATGTGGATTGAGACGGCATTGAGGTTGTGCACAAGGCTTGGCATTGTCATTCAAGATAATCTTGTGTACACAAATCTCCGGACTAATTCCATGAATGTCTGCTACCGTCCAACCGAATGCCTTTTTGTGCTTCCTAAGCATCCACAATAATTGATCTTCCTGTAAGTAGGTTAGTGACGAAGAAATAATAACAGAAGCAAGTTATTTGCAAGAAAAGCATATTTAAGATCAGAAGGGAGAGGTTTCAACTCCAAATTTCTCGGTGGCTCATCCACCGAAGGCTTTAAAACTGGGCCAGCCAAATCTAGTTCTAAATACCGGTGCCATGGTTGTCTCAAGAAAGGATCACAAAGATCTAAATGAAAAATCACTTCTTTCATTCTTTGTCATTCTCATCTTCTTTATAAATAGATAAAGCCAAACATTCTTCAAGCTTGTCTTCAAAGGCCTGCAAGTTAGTATGATCCACACACATATAAGATATAGCATCTATGAAAGAACATGACTCTTGTGAGTTGTATGGATGTTTCATAGCCTTAAAGATATTAAAGGTGACTTTATCCTCATTAACTCTTAGAATTACCTCACCCCTGTGGACATCAATAAGAGTTCTTCCCGTGGCTAGGAAGGACGACTAAGAATAAGGGGTGTTGAATATCCTTCCTCCATTTCCATAACCACAAAGTCAACCGGGAAGTTAAACTTATCAACTTTAAATAAAACATCTTCAATGACTCCTCTTGGATATTTAATCGATCTATCTGCTAATTGGAGAGTCATTTCAGTATTTTTAAGTTCTCCTATTCCAAGCTTTTTATAGTCCGTATAAGACATGAGGTTTATACTCGCACCGAGATCACAAAGCACTCTCTTAAACAAAAATCCCCCGATCTCACACAGAATAGTTAAACTTCCGGGATCCTTAAGTTTAGAAGGCAGCATATGTTGTAAAACCGCGGAGCATTCCTCATTAAGGGAAATATTCTCATACTCTTCTAAACACTTTTTATTTGAAAGAATGTCTTTAAGAAATTTTCCATAAGTAGGCATGTTAATCAAAGCTTCAATTACGGAAATGTTAACATTCAAAAATGGCAAAAAGTATCAAGAAAGCAAGCATAGTTCTTATCCATCTTTAACATCTTAATTTGTTCTTTTGGGGGATAGGGAAGTGATTCAAGATCAATTAAAGTGGGATTAGAATTTATACCTCCCTTACCCTTGTCGTTTGGTTGATATGGAGAAGCTTCCTTGAAAGTTTGTGCATTGGGTGGATGCCAATTGATGTCATTCTGCTTTTCTTTACTTGACTTTTGCATTGGTTCCCTTTGAGCTTGTTGGATAGGAGCCGCCAAAGGCTCTTTAGAAACCGTGTTCTCTTTAACATGATCTTCTCTCACGTGTTCATTAAATAGAGTTCTTAGATCGCTAGCTCTTGGGTTCTTTAATATTCTTGGCACTTTTACCCATTCTTCATCATCACTTTCTGGTTCAATATATCTATCCCGTCTCAAGAAATTATCAACAATCTCTTCTTCCTCTTCGCTTAATTCTTCCTTTTCAAACTTGTCATCTAGATCATCTTCAACTTCGTTATTCCCGAATTTTCCACACCATTGCTTCCACAAACTCTCCCACTACTGGTGTAAAATAACATTAACCTCCCTTGATTCCTCTCGTATTACTTGGAAGTCCACCGGGGTCTACTACTTTTCTTTTCTCCTTTCTACTCATATGCTCATTTACATTCCGCATTGATGCCTTTATAGTCTTCATCCTTGTATCATGACCTCTCATCGTAGTTTTCAAAGTGCTAACATCTTTAGTTACCGTGACTCATAGAAGTCATCATGGATTCCATGTTCTTAGCTTGAGTATATACAACACCCATAAGATTATCCATCAATGCTCCCCACTTATCAACATTCTCACTTGAATGAGTCGAATTTGAGTAATGGGAATGCTTTGAGTGGTGTGTTGTCGGTAAGAGTGAGTTGGTGGTTGTTGTGGATAGTTGGAAGAATTTCCTGGAAATTTTGAGTTTGGGGATTTGGATTGTATGAAGTTCTTTGTTGTAAGTGGAAATGGTGGTTGGTTTTGTTTGGTTGCATTATCGGACCAACAAGAGTTAGGGTTGTTGGAAGTAATGCCCGAAAGACACTTTATGTAATTGTTTTTAGAATTAATAAATGATGATTTATTTCATCTTATTACTTGCTTCGTGCTTGTAAGTAATACACTATCAAAACCCTAAGTCGATCATATGTAGCCATATAACTTAGTGTGTGACGACGCCGAAGATTAAGTTTATGGTGATACACTTGAAATGTCATCCGTGGTGAACTTAATCAAAGTATGGGGTCTATTGATTAAACCATCATTAATGCGCCTAACACTTTATGGTGTGACCGCCTTATCCGGACCGCCGGCATTGGTTGTCTAAGTGGGGCATTTATATATGATGTAGTCATATAGGATCGACCGATTTAATCCGTATTTTCATATAATTCCGTGATTGAGAAATCTCATTAAATCACAAGATGATCATATATGGATTAACCTTAATCCTCAAGTGATTCTGCACTCTACTTGTTTCGTGATAGGGTTTGATGTGTTCGTTAAGGATCGCGTTAAGAGGCGCGGTCCGAATCATTTTCACGCTGGCACTATTCTAGAATGAGTGAGAAGTGTGTGTCTCAAATATATGGAATCCATTCCTTCCCGCAAGAAGTAGAAAGACAATCCCCTTATTTGTTAATCCTAGAAACCGATCGATCCGTGGAGTTCGTGAATGGTTATGAACTAATTGAACACTAAAGTGGGTTAATGGTAAATAAAGATGAGATGTATTGAAGAAGGTTTACGGAAATAATCCCGCTTCATTACAGATAGTCTATGGAGGGTTAGTATATATGTAATGATTATATCAATGGACACTTATCGACTGACTCGACGCTTTGAGAATAAGTTATAACTATAATCGATAGAGTTCGATTGGATTTATGGTGGCGTAATTACGGAATTAATAAGTTGAGTGGAAATATTATGTTCGATGAATGTTTTATTCAATTTATTGTAGCTATTGGTTATAGGTCCATGGTCCCTGGTTGGCTCCTAACACGCGAGTGTTTTTCTCGCTTTATGGAACTCGAGAATAAATTAAATAGTTGGTCTATTTAATGAATATGCGAATATTATTTATTTGGTAAATAATATGTAAAATAGAAAAGACATTTTCTATTAAAATTAATGACTATATTGGCGCCATTTTATGTGATAAATTAGAAAAAGAAATTTTTCTAGATTATGTCACATGTGTAATTAATTAATTATCTATTTGTTGAATAATTAATGGAAAAATAAAGAGATTGATTTTTTGGGAATTATCTCTTATTTTTGTAGCAAAAATATCTTTTCCTTATGGGAATACGTTTTTGTGGTGTGCAAAGGATAACTCTCTTGACTAGTTATTTTCCTATATAAAGAGAGTTCCTCCCAACACAATACACACTTCATAATTGCGCCAAACACCAAAATAAAAGGAAGAAAAATTAGTTTCTTGCCTTAGTCATTTAGAGAAGAAAACCTAGGTTTTTTGGGTGCATATTCCAGGAGGTTCTACGGCGAGGATCGACGCCCACCACTGCCTCTAGGAGATACAATCCGGAAGACTACGGCTTCTCCCTTATGTCGATTTATCGTCTCTCTCCGATTTGGGTAAATCTACTAACCTTCTTGTAGTTATTAATTATTTATGCGAATCGAATCGTGGTAAAATCGCATGCGATTTTATTCGTAGCTTCCGCTGTGCTAGATCGAGTGTCTCGATCGGTGCTGAGAATCAGATCTGACGATCCAATTATGGATCGGATCCGGATTCAGGTGTATATCCAGGTTGGGTGATCACTTCTTATAGCATCAAAGGAATTTGAATAAGCATTATTTAAATTTCGATGTTGTTGCATGAAACTTACCTCTTCGCTTGTAGGTTCCTTGACTCATCCGCTGCATAAGATGCTTCATCATCATACCGAATTCCTCAATTAGAATTCACCTTGTGCATAGTATCCTAATTCTTGCTAGCTTGCATTCCATCGAATTTCTTGTTGAGAGAGGCCAATTGTGCTAACACTTCCAATCGGGAAGTAGCTTCTCCTACAAAAGCGATTTTCTTATGCTCGATCCGGTTTCCCACATCCTATTGTTTTTCATGATTATTTCAATAGCAAAATATACCTCTTGTGCATCACGATCATCAAACAACCGCCACATGCATGATCAACATCCGCACGGGACTCATGTCTTAACCGCTCTACAAAAGAGTTGGATTTGCATTTCAAGAGTATAACCATGATCGACAAGATCTAAAAATTTCTTAAATCTTTCCCATGCACTTTCGAGAGATTCTTCAACTCCTTGTTTAAAGTTAGCAATTTCAACTTTTAATTTCAAAATTTTCCGGGGTGAAATATTGCTTCAAAATTCATCTTGTATTTCATCCCAACTAGTCAATGAGTGATGAGGAGTGATGGAAACCAATCTTTAGATTTTCCGGTCAATGAAAAAGGAAACATTGACATCCTTGTTAACTCTTTGTGAACACCAAGGCTCTTAGCCGTGTTGCAAAACTGCTAGAATAGATGAAGATGTTGATGCAGATCTTCGTGATCTTCACCAAAGAATTGACAACGAGTATCAATCAAACCAAAGAGATGACCTTTCACCTCAAAATTGTTGGCTCCTGCATTAGGTAAATGAATAGGATCATTAGGTTGGTTTCTTTTAACCGCTTGATTACAAAGGGGTCTAAATGGAGGATTGTTGTTTTGGTTGTTCGGTTATTTTGGTTACGGTTTTGATATTGGTTTTGTCGGTCATTGGGATTTGGATTGTTTTGATTCGTTGAAGTGGATGAATTGGTGGTGGGTTTAGGTTGGCTTGGTTTTGACCATGATGACTGGTATGATTCAATCCTTGTTCGACTTGTATGTCATCACTGCTTTTGGCCATCTCTACTTCTTGATTAGATGATCCTTGAAAGATTCTTCACCAAGGTTTCTTGGCTAGTTTGACCATGCTTGTTCTCAACTCAGAATCGCCTTTCAGAATCAAGTAATGTTGGGCTTGTATGGAGTGAGAAGGGCCTTACCGCTTCTAGAACGGGTCATCAACTACAAAATAAAACAACAAGAAAAAATAAACAACACTTGGCAACTTACCAAAGAGGTAAGCATCAAGAAATAAAATATAAATTAGGTTAGAAAAAGTTTGGATTCATTCTCAAGAATTTTGAACTAATGCAAGTATTAACCGTTACACCATCCCCGACAACGGCGCCAAAAACTTGTTGCAAACTCTCCTAGGGTTCCAATCTAACCGGAAGTGTACCAGTCAATTGTAGTCTAAGACGGTGGTCAAGGTTGTATCCTAAGGGAATGTGAGGTTAAACACCAATTAGTTGTCATTATCTTGATCCGAATCACAGGTTTGATTAAAAGACTAATGATTAACTACAAAAGTTGTTCAAATGATAAAAGAGACTAACCAAGATGATTCATAGCTCAAGTTATTTCCCTAGATTATTTGAAAATGATCAACCTACCGCGCTTCCATTGGTGTTCTATTGTGTGAACGGTGCATTCCTAAACGAGTGATTTCCCTGTACGAGTGAATGAAACCACACTTGTCTCTCCTTGGTTTAAGCACCTTAAACCTAATGAATTGACAAGATAAAAACTTGAATGCAAAACTCCCCGGATAAGGAACTGAATTCCACTAGGGTCAATTCTACCTTCCGCTCTTCTTACCATTTTCTCACAACTAACGCCTCCATTCGGTGTCTACTAGTTGTGTAGTGCATACGAGGTTAATTACTCCAACATACACATTACCAATCAATGCAAGTAAGAAGATTTTCAACACAATAGAAGCTAGAAACATAAACAATCAATTCCAAACAATAAAAGGATTAACTATCATTACTACATCATCTTAGCTAGTAGGGGAGCTAGCCACTCATAATTATAACTACTAACAGGTTAAAGCTAGTATGCATAATAATAAGAACAATTAGATCAAAGTAAGGATTGAGAATGTATCAAGCTCGAGTGATGAACTCGAAAATGGAGGTTTCATCTAACCTTCAAAGTATCAATGAAGATAGACACAAACTAGTTGTTTCCTACATCCACTGAGAGCTTCAAACATCAAAATGATAATTCTACAAAATGTTACAATGGATTTAAGTGTTAAAGGGTGGGATTTTGTCTAGGGAAGCCTTGAGGTGGAGGTTCCTTCAAGCTGCTGAGAAAGAGTGTGTTTTTTGCTCTCTGATGATATATTTTTTTTCCTCTTTTGAAGATAGCCTCAAAATCCAACTTAATTTGCGTGCGCCGTGAATATATCGGTGCATGCCGAAGATGTCCCGTGTACACCAACTTCTGACAAAGTGGTTGAGATAAGACTTCGCATTTAATACATACAACCACTCTGATGTCTCGGCTTGCGCCATAAGTGTCTCGGTTCACGCTGAGACTTCAATTTGTAGTGCCAACCATACAGGATCAACCATTAATCCGAAACTTCTTTATTTGCCCCAAAGGTGACACTAGCCTCGATCTAGCTTTGATATTTGTACTCCATACTCCCGTAATTACAGCAAAACATCAATACAAACATACCACAAGTAATTCTGATAATGAAATATAAATAGTAAGCTCTTAAAAGATGATAAAATGCTCGGATCTTGGTTGTGTCTACACAAAATAAAAGTGATTTGATTTGTAACAAAATTCACTATAAGTGACAGAAAATATCACTATATACTAAAGATATAGGGTAAAACATCATGGAATTTTATCATCCGGTTGACATACATTAGTGGCTAGTTAACAATTAATAACATACATACTTGTGTAGTCAAAATGCTAAACATCAAGGTTCTTGGTAAGGCACAAGACAATATCACGACGTGTGGCATGGTCAGTATAAAGTGAATAACTCGTTGGCCTTTGAGGGAACCAGGAGTGGAGGGACTTTGTCGAACACACACACTATCGGGACTAGCCTGTGGATATTACTGTAGCACCACTAATAGGTTGCAACCAGATGCTTCGTGGTGAGTAGCACAATGCGTAGTGACCTTGAATTCTTGATGTAACAAAGATAAGCTAAGTTAGAAAAAAAGTAGGATATCACGACATGTTGATGAGAATGAAGTGAAGCTAGAGTTTGAGTCGTGTTCAAAAATATAACTTAGTAATAATAAATGGTTAACCTTTCGTTATAAAGCATAATTGTTCAATAGCTTCTACCTTTTACTAAATATGTTTGTAGTTACCTCTTTGCATGTTTGTATGTTTGCTTTGTGTGAGAAGATTTACAGGTTGAACCTGTTGATGATGACTTTGAGGATGATGTGTGATCATTCTTTGCCATGGTATGCTAGAATCTTGTTGTGCTTTTCATATTAACTATGTTGTATCAAATTTAGTATTTGGTTTCAAGACTTGTTGTTAGACTTGTTTATTAGACATGTTGTAAGATAATTTTGTTTTCGCTTGTTAGATATCGCACAATGACTCGGCTAGCTTCTTAGTATTGCAAGTTTCGCTAAGCTATTTTGTTGTTGTAAGTTCCTTTTCTACCTTTACAGTCGGAATGGCATCGTAATTCTAGTATCTTTTACCATTTTCGCCCGAGTCTCTTTACCTTGTGTTTGCTTAACTCGATATGATGACGTAAAGGCTTACGTATAATGTTATATTTATTTAATGTTATGCGTGTTGTACATTCTTTTCCGGATAAGGACTCGGTATCCGGGAACGGGGCGTTACATTCAAGAGTAGCAATCGCTCTATCTTCTATGTTTTCGTGTTAAGTTGACCTGTATTTTTTTCCTTAAGAATTTAGGTTATGTTCTTGTCTAGTTATAGTTTTTAAGCATAAATTCATGTTTCTTCTATGTGACATTTCGTTATGGAAATTTTAGAAAAAATCCATATCGCAGCTTGGCATCCAATAAATGTAAGAATTTTATATAATTGAAGGGTTGTTAAATTTTACGATTTTAATTGATGCAATTACGGACTTAATTTTATGAAAATTAATTATTTGATCCACGATTTTGAGTTGATACTTTACTGGGAAAAGTGAATCGAATTATAAATTTTGGAAGCCAGGTTCGTCGAATCTGCTACAGGGCTACCAAGGCTTCAACACTGCCACCAAAGCTTCCACCTGCCGATTCTGCGGTAAGGTGAGTTCCTAGTCTCATCTACAGATTGTTAGTTGTTACGCAGTACACGGTACATGATCAAGTAGGGTTGATGTATTTTTATAGTATATTAATTATTACTTTATTATATTTAATTTCATGCCATGTAGAAATTTAAGTTGCATGGTAGGATCATTTGCACTACACATGTCAGAGAGCCCTCAACATCCCTTATTGCAAATCCCTTAGTTTAGCTATGAATTCTTGAGAGCCCTTAACATCCACGATGCACCCCACGCCTAGGGGTCAATTATAATTCAGGCGGATGTTGGGCCGGTATTTAGGTGCCCACTTGCGGGTTGAAATAAATAGCAAGCTGGTAGCTATATTTTTCTATGATTTTTCGAGACTCGATCAACATTCCATACGCGCCTACACCTAAGGTCGATTATCATTCAAGAGGCCATACATGCATCCACACCACTGAAGACAAAAATAGAGCAAGTAGTTACACATGATTCAACAGGGATTATCCAAGACAATGATAATCCATTTGCTTCCTCAATGTTATTGGTGAGAAAGAAGGATGGCACATAGATAATGTGTATTGACTATTGGAGACTCAATGACTTAACCATCAAGGATAAGTATGGAATCCCCATCATCAATGACTTTCCTAATGAATTGGGTGGAGCATCGTGGTTTACTAAGTTGGATTTGAGGTCGTGGTTTCATCAAATAAGGATGAAGGAAGAAGTATACATTAGACAACCTTTAACCCATAAGTGGGTACTATGAGTTTAGTGGTCATGCCTTTTGGGATAACAAATGCACCCGCAACCTTCCAAAAGGCTATCAACAACTTACTTCAACCATATATTATGAATCTTGTCCTTATCTTTTTTGATGATATTCTCATTTACAACCTTGACTTAGATTCACATTTGTAGCACCTTCGGTCACTGTTGGAACTATTTACGGAACATAAGTTTTACGCAAAGCCTAGCAAGTGTTCATTTGCTCAATGGAAGGTGGAAAATCTAGGTCGTGTGATTCAGAATGGGAAAGTTCAAGTAGATGTGAGAAAGATTATACTAGTACGCTTTTGGCCTATACATACTAATGTCACCGAATTGGCCTTTTTTGGGGTTGTTTTGATTTAGTAAAGGTTTGTCAAGGATATGGATCAATTACTAAACCATTGATTGATCCGTTAAAGAAAGATAACTTGCAAAGTGGAATATTGAAGTTGAGGCGGCCTTTGAGGAGCTCAAACGAGGTCTGTGTATGTCTCCAATTTTGACCTTATCAAAGTTCTCCATTCTCCTCTGTGTGGAAACAGATGCATACATGAGCAAGGCTTTTAATTCCAGGGAATTAGGATTGTCTATCTATGAAAATGAGTTGTTAGGGGGTTATATTGGCAATGCAGAAGTGGAAACACTATTTACAAGGCATGAGTTTTGTCATTAAGACTGACTAGAAGAGTCTCGAATATCTGTTGGATCAGAAAGCAACCTCAACATTACAACAAAAACGAGTCTTGAAACTGCTGGGGATGGATTTCACTATTTAGTATAAAAAAAAGAGGAAAAGATAATATAGTTGATGATGCCTTATCAAGGCAGCCACATTCTTTGGGAACTTCTTGGTCAATTACAGCACTAGTCCCTACATGGATAGATCATATTATAGACAACTATAATGGTGATGTATGGGCCACAGATAGGTTAGTGTCTTGCTTGTACAATCCTAGTCCCTACATAATTATTCACTGCATCAAGGGGTCTTAAAGTTCAAAAGGAAAATTTGTGTGTGGCCAGGGATCAACTAATACATCAGTTACACATGGTGCTAGTAGGAGGGCATTCTGGAATCAATGCCTACTATAAAAGATTCGTGGCTTTTTTCCTGTCACGTGTTGAGAAATGATGTCTATAAAATTGTTAATGCTTGTATCACTTGTCAACGGTGTAAGGATTATCATGAGGCTAATCCTGGGTTGCTCCAACCATTGCAAATCCCTACTTTTGGCAAGGGATAAGCGAGATTTTGTGGAAGGTATGCAAAACTAAGATGGGAAAATCATATACATGTGGTGATAGACCAGGATGACCAAGAATGGGCATTTTGTGGCTCTCCGACTCACTTTGGAGTGAAGAAGTGGTGAAGTGTTCCTCATCGATATACAAATATCATGGACTACCCAAGACATTGTGTCCGACAGGATAAAGTCTTCACTAATGTCTTCGGAAGCAATTAATGAAGTTGGTTGAGGT
Source organism: Gentiana macrophylla (assembly GCA_026214975.1). Taxonomy (NCBI): domain Eukaryota; kingdom Viridiplantae; phylum Streptophyta; class Magnoliopsida; order Gentianales; family Gentianaceae; genus Gentiana; species Gentiana macrophylla. Next base: position 55,961,806 of record CM047806.1, read on the forward strand.
TAAGTCATCACTTTCATCCGCTACCACCCTCGGTCCGATGGGCAAACAAAAATGGCCAACCTATGTGCGGAACTATGCCTCAAATGCATGTGTTTTGTGAGGCCTAAACAATGGAGTGTATGGTCGACATTGGCATAATTCTTGTACAACAAAGAATTATCACACTTCCCCGAATATGACCTCTTTTGAAGTATTGTATGGGTATGAACCAAACTTCATTCCCATGGGAATTTTTGGGGATCATCATTTTCCGAATGTGGAAGATTTCTTACAGCACAAACATATACTAGCCATGGAAATAAGAGACCGGTTGACCTATGCTCGGGGAAGGATGAAACACTTTGTTGATCAAAACATAAAAGACAAGGAATATGTTGTTGGAGACTTGGTTTTCTTGAAATTACAACCTTATAAACAACAAAGTGCGCAGATACAGGAATGTTAAATGGAAGAATTTGCAGCCAGTACTTTGGACCATATAAAATTGTTGAAAAATCAACCTTATGGCTTATAGATTGTAGTTGCCTGCTCATTCTCAGATCCACCATGTTTTCCACATTTCCATGCTGAAGAACCCATTAATGTTAGATTTGTTGATTCTCCTCATATAACCAATGCTGACGGTCAACTAGTTGTCTACCCCGAAAAGATCATGTGTGTCGAACCATCAAGAGAGGCAATGCACCAAGAGTGCAATTGAAAATGAAGAGGGTCAACCTTGATGAGGAGCTAGCTACTTAGGAGGATGCTAATCGGATTAGAGCTCAATTCCCTGAGTTCCCATTGCCTCGAGGACAAGGTCAATCTCAGACGGGTAGACATGTCATGAAATGAATAAATAAATATTTTTCTTTTTTCTATTTTCCCCCCCTGTTTTTTCCCTTGTAAGATACCCGTTGGAAGTCGTATAAACCAAGCTGGGATATCCTTCTTTCCTCTTTCCTGTTCATTGGGTTGTTAGATGAATGTTGGAGGGTATAAAGTGAGGAACCATGGGTGTAGTGAGGCGGCGATTGAGATGTTATTTCTCCTCTTATCTAATTAATGTTCTCTCTTCTCCTTCACCACCGAATTTCTCTGTTTTTCTTTACCATTTCTGCATTTTCCTGCATTTTTAGTATTTATTTGCCAGATGTAGTTTGAATATCCTGAAAGTTGAATTGCTCGATCTAGATACGATTCGAATTCCATCATTATTTATCAAGACAAAGCTCTGTTGATGACTTTGTAATATGTGTCGACCCATCCAAGCCTATTCATATCGCTCAACGCTGGCTGATGGTAGTTAATTGAAGTTCGGTGGATGATCTTTTATTGATTTATCTTCTTCATCAAGCCTACTGAAATCGCTCGAGGTTGGCTAATGGTAGTTAACTAGAGGTCCGCTGATGAACTTTTTGTTCTTCGTTGAGCTTATTGAGATTCGCTCTCAAGGCTGGAGAATGCTAGTTAATTGAAGCGCATAAAATCAAGATTTTCCATCTTGTCGTAAAAAAGTTACCCCCTTCTTTTACCTTCACTTCCCTTTCGGAAAAGAAATCAGAATAGTAGGAACCAATTGGCCAAAATAATAACTCAAAAGATCAAAGCAAAATAAAAACTGAGAGCATAATAAGATTAAACAGATCGAAAAGAAACATATAGTATTGGAAACCAATTGCAAAAAGTAGTCAGAAATCATTTTGTTTTGAAAGTAACTGACAGGTGTTTAATTTATTGATAAAGCTAGTAGCCTTCACATTACTTAGACTTCTGACTCTTTAAACACAAGAGTATGGTAAGATGAAAATTCAAACATCAAGCAACCAGGTAAATAATGCTTTTGGCAATTGGTTTCAGAGGAAGTTTCTTATGTCCAGAGACTTGACATCCGGCATTGCCTCATCCTTGAACTCCTCCCTGCATAATAACCACAGGTTCAACATAACGACATGAACCCCTATTCAAGCGCAACATATTATAGAATTTCCAGGTTATTTATTCTACTGTTTTTTTTGGGTTCCATAATGGAAAGTCAAGGTTACGTACCGCTTCTTTTGAGTCTCCATAGCTTCAACGGCATCTTTTTTCAGCTCCTCTAGTTGTGCTTTAGCAATATTTAGTTCCAGTTCCTCCTCATACTTGGGCAGATCTTCTTTACGGACACCAAGCCTGGACCAACACAACACGCAGTATAAGCAGAATTTTGAGCAAAGCATGTTTTTGCTCTTTATAGCACCCATTGTCAATTATATATTTACATGTATTGTGAAAAAGGAATAACTTTTTTCTAGCAAGACACGGATTGAGAACTTACTTCTTGTTGATCTTATCAAATTCAGCCAAGAGAACAGACATTCCTTTTTTGTCATTCCTCAGGAGTGGCTTCTTCAAATCTTTCTCAACTTTGTCTAATGCATCCATCATCAAAGCTTCGGCTCCTAGTTCATCACTAAGTCCACGCCTGCCAGCAGACGATATCACTTATTCAAAAGAATCACATCAAGAGTATGGTCAATTATGTCGTATCCTTCACAGCAAAGGACTCACGATTGATTAACTTAGTCCATCCAACCTCCACAAAGACAAAAGGAGGTGCATCGATGATGGATGAAAAGGCCATCGTATTGCACTAACCCGGAACATGATAAATTAGAAGGTATTTTATGTTTTAATCCTACTTTAAAAGAAGGCATTTGCTTTTCTGCCTTTTTTTTCCCTCTTCTTTTGCTAAAAATGCATCCTTAAACATGTCTTTCTGTAATTTGAAACCTAGATGAATTGCAGAGGTAAAAGATGTTCAAAAGGGAAAGCACCAAAGACACACACACACACACACACACACACACACACACACACATATATATATAAATAATATATATATATATATATATATATATATATATATATATATATATATATATATATATATATACAGCAATAACAAAAACATACTTAATCCGAATCTCCTCAGGGTCAACAAGTATGTCCTAGCGCCTGGGATATCTGCTGTCCGGCTGTCAATAGTGTATTTGATTCTTTGAGACTCCGAGAGGAAACCACACCTGCATATACAAAGAGATACAGGGTTAACTATAATAAATCTGAAAAGGACTGGTACAACAGGATAGCATAGAGTACTAGTAAATCAAAGATTAAAATTAGACACATACCTTTCAAAAAAAAAAATTAGACACATACGCACACACATACACATACATACAAACACACACACACACATACACAAAAAAAAAAACAGAAAAGAATTTATTCGACCAGAATTTCAAAACCAGATATAACTATATTGAAAGGTACTTTCAAAGATTCTGGGGAAAGAAATTAGTTTAATTTCCTTTCATCAGCTCTCATTAATATGACACCTCAAGACAACAAGGATATGATAAGTGATAACATGAATTTCATTGGAGAAGCACTATCCAAAAAAACCGAAGATATGATAACATGAATTTCATTGGAGAAGCACTATCCAATAAAACTGAAGATGCATAAATGCCCAATTTGAAACACGATCTCTTTATTCCAATAGCATTAAATCATGTTTCAAAACCTAAACTCGATGATATGAGTCAAATGGACATCCAAAGTTATCGGAAAAGTAAACTCATGATGAAAAAGGACATATGTACCAGCATAATGTACAGAAATCCCAAGATTCCTCAACTCCAAATGTTTTAGAATAAGATTTATAAGTCACTTGACTTAAAATTGCTCATAGTAGAAGAAAGCCTGCTGAAGTTCAGATAACATAAATACCAGAAAAGTAAGTGTCGCATAAAATCCACTTCTGCAAACAAGTGTGCCATCTTTTTCAACATAGTTCATTCCTGAGATTCTAATTATTGGGTGTGGCGTAAAATTTTGAGGAAGAATAGTATAGTCTCATCTTGGTTTGGTAGGAAAAGTGGCCAACCTTAATCAACTATACCACCCTTTATCTTCATTTTTGGAGCCTTTAGGTATTCTTGTGCTCACCTCTTGAAGGTAATCTTCTCTACTATAGTATTCTTTGTTCCAGCTTGTGCCCTAGACGTAGGTTAATTGACCAAAGCATGTAAATTTGATATCTGTCTCTGTCAATTTTTTTCCCTACTTTGTTTTCTGTTATAACCTTTTAGAGCTATTAAACCAGGTTTAATATCTTAGCACTAATCTCAGAAAAATATACAAGGAGGGGTGTACAGAAGCAGGAAAACCCTATTGATCAGATTTGAAAAGGACTTGTTTCCCAAAAGGAGGTTATAAATATACACAAATAGAGTGATGCAGCAAATAATTGATCAGGTCAAAAGGAAATCTTACTTTTCTCTGATAGTTTTCATGACCTTCGCATACTGAGAAACAGCAGCAGGGTCTTCTGGAGCTATCGTTATCTTCTCATTCCGAAGGACTCCTATTGCCGTCTCATATTTCTTCTTAACATCAAGGAAAATGTTCTTCAACATCTCTTCAGAGAATAGCCATTGGTCAGCAGCGCACTACACAATTCTTAAAGTGCACAAGACTAGGAGGGAATGATACTGAAGAAAAATAAGTCAATTTGCACTCAAGCCTAAGCCAAAACGTGTAAACATCCTCCCGTAGAATTCAGAAACAAATATACAAAAATAAAATTACAAAGTACATACTGAATATATTGTTCTGAAGCAATATGCAAAAGCAGAACAGTTAAAATGCCAGTATTTTTAATGAATCACCCAAGTAAAGATTAGAAGCATGTTTCTCATATCCATTGACTACTGTAATATGATCCTATAATAGAAGCTTTGCACAAACGTAGACTTTAAGCCACATTTAATGAAGAGTATAAGCTCTAGCAAGCATCCAGCTGAGTCTGTTCTTGGATGGTACAATTTACAAAATTCATGGATTCTGCTGCCTCATCATAGCATAATACTTGTGACAAGAACCAAGTCATGCATGATGCTTTCATTAATCAAGTAGAAAAGCAGTCATCAAGTGTCTTTTGAGAGTGTGACTATCATATGAATCAAATTACAAGAAATACTATGCGTGAAGTTATCGTTGGGAAATTACCTCAAAAGATATTAGCAGAAGTAAGAATCTGCCCGCTAAACCCAAGATTGGTCTACTCAGTTGAAAATATGAAACCGCTAAAAAGGTGCAGCACAATACATGGTAGCGACCTGCCTAAGCAAGGTCGAGGGAATGATCGGGGCATTTAAGGCCAGTTTATTTACTAATATTTATGTAAGAGGAAGTTTAGATGGATTGACCTAAGATTGGTCTACTCAGTCGAAAATATGAAACCGCTAAAAAGGAGCAGCACAATGCATGGAAGCAACCTGCCTATGCAAGGTCAAGGGAATGATCGGGGCATTTAAGGCTAGTGTACGCAGTTTATTTACTAAAATTAATGTAAGAGGAAGTTTAGATGGATTGACCTAAGACCATTGGTCACATAGGGACAGATTTTCACTGATCGTTGCAAATCCAAAGATAAACTAGAGTTAGAGGCTAAGAGAAAGGATCGGAACCGTGATCCAAGAGTAAGTTGGAGCAAATACTTAATAAACACAATCAGCTAAGGAACTTCCCAAGAATCTTATTATTTCAATAAAACTGCAGCAGCTTGGGTTTCCATACAATCATCAAATAACTGTAGAAATCGCAAACACTTCATGAGAGGGAAAAAAATCATACAAGGTTTGAATATGCTTGTGTACAAGAGTTTGGAGGTTATTCCTAAAAACTCAATTTTCATGCATATCGCCTTCTGGGTGAGCTCCAACTATACTATGTCCCTAACATAAAACAATGAAAGATTTTGGACCTTAGCTTGCATGCTACGATCCATCGATAACCTTCAGAACCTGTTTCCTAGTGAAATGTAGCAGAATAGCCCCATTCGAAATGTGCATGCCATTTGTCTCCATCCAGGAGTTTCACAGAAGGTCCATGGGAGACATACATAAGCAACTTAAGGTTCTAATAGTCGGATATGTTGAAAATCCCCATGATGAATCTACATTGCACTTGTCCTTCATCCAGGAGTTTGACACAAGGGCCATGAGAAGATACATAAGCAACTTGAGGACCTAACTGTCGGAAATGTTGTTTAGGGAGGAAAATGGAAGTAAAAGTGTACAGAGGGTCTGTCTGACAGATTTCCCCCTTCCCTTCTTTCCTAAAAACAATGCCAAGTAATGGGAGAAAATCCTATGCAAATTTATATATTTTACAAAGCATTCAGATTTTAGATTAGTATAATAAAATAAAAAGCAAATTTTAAAAACCCAAAGCTAATTCAACAAAAGAAACAGCCAGAAGGCCACATGTATGTTAATAAGATTACTGAAAATTGGCCTTTAGACAAATGCATTTGACTCACCATCACCCTTCAGTGTAGGGGAGCCATGAGCGCTTTGGCAGAGAATGGATGGGCTTGCAGCATATGCCCTCTTTGCAACATAAGATGACTGTTACATAACTGCAAAATCACACATGAACCATTAACGGACTCTGGGTTCATTTTTCAGTATATACATGTCGCTAAATGAAAACATGTCATTTTCTCCATACAGGCGGTGAAAGGAAATTCACAATATACAGCAGTATTATTTTTGTAAATTGGATAAACTGCAAGCCGAAGAAGAAACGATGATTACCACAATCAAATCACAAATAGCTTTAAAGTATTAAACTTCCCAGAAAGATAGATCACATAATATTCATGTTCACTTAACACCAGAGCATCTGCATCAGAACCTAATCAAACTGCCAGCTTTGGGACTCCCAGTCTTAGTATACAGGAGAAAAGGAAACAAAAACCTTAAATGCTTGAAAAACCTAATTAGCTGCCCTTATTCAATGGCACCCCATTTCCTCCAACCACTGAATCCCCTTCGGTTTCAGCTACAAATGTTATCAAACATTCCAATTTCGTATTTTCCCGTTATGAATCCACATGATCTCAAAAGGAAAAATGACTTTCACTGTTGAAACATTGGTTCTCCCCTTAAATGAAAGTTCTCGATTTAAGCAAACGGATCAGACCAGAAAACTTGCTTAATCTACGGGTATCGCAGAGAAGGATCAAGCAATCGACATTTCACAAAAGATGCAGAATTAAATGATTTAAAAATAGCAATCGAATAGAGGAAGAACCTGTCGGGAGGATCTGGAGAGGAAGCGGGAGTGAAAAGCCATCGATGGTTAGGGCTTTGGTTTTCGGCTGATAGAGAATCTGAACTGCAGCAGTGTTGGCTGGCGAGAGCACTTTACTTTCTAAGATGATGGAAGAAATCGGGAAATGAAATATGCAACTGACTCCTGAGTCCGTGACCTACCATGAGCATCACCCACCGGCGACGTCGTTTGACACTTAATTTATATTTGGTAAAATTTTAAACTATTGTGTATTTAACGACACCCCACCAAATTTAATTGACATTTGTTGAAATATATATAAAAATAGGGGGAATTGTCTAAATAGCTTTTATTTCATTTTGATTGTCTATTTAGTTTTTTTACTAAACATCTATTTAAAAAAAAGGATAAATCTTATTTCTCTGTGTTTCCCAAATTGCCCCCCCCTCAGCCTTAAAATTCACCCGACACTAACCAAATTCCCCATCCTCTTCTCTTCCTATCAACACACACATAACACACAAAACCTTGTTATCCGATTCTTTCCCAAATCTGCTCTCGTTGTCTTCGTCTTTATTCTTCAAATCGTTTACCTAGCTCCAATTTCTGAGCATTTATGCTCTTCTTCTCAATCCACGGGATTTGAATCGATAGGATCTTCAAGAAATAGTATTTTCGGAGGAGGATCTTCAAGAAACAGTATTTTCGGAGGAGGATCTGAATATCGAATTGATTGGTAGGTAATAAATAATTTGTTGTCTTTAATCGATTTAAGTGTGTTTCATGTCTTTAATCGATTTAAGTGTTTAGTGTAATGGGTTGTTTGATTACAGTTTATGATGATTTTGATTGTGAAATCGGACTGTGTAGCTCTGCTTTAATTTGTGGTATATTGAATTAAGTGTGCTTATGATAATGCATGTAGATTAATTGACAAATGGGTTGAATTGTGAAATGGGTTATTTTATTTGGAGTTTATGATGAATTTGAATGTGATAGCTCTGGTTTAATCTGTGGTATAATGAACTGTTTTTTAGATTTTGTATGTGAAACTGGATTAGTCGTTGGTATATTCTTCTTGTTTGATCAAATCGTTTTTTTGTATTGTAGTAAAACATGAAGCTCATGTAACGCCCCGTTCCCGGACACTGAGTCATTATCCGGAAAAAGAACGTTTGGCACGTATAAACTAAAATAAATTTCACTTTATACGTAAGTCTCTACTACGTCGTATCGAGTTAAGCAAAACGGAAGCAAAAAGACTCGGGTAAATTTTTTTTTTCAAATAACAAAGAATAGAAACTCAATATCTAAAAAAGAAATGTAACATTCATTACATCGAAAAGGAAACCAAATGAAAACCAAAACGTACGATAACCTCCAAAAAGTACTAAACAGAAAACTACAAAATTCCGAACAACTTCGAGCCTAAATAATAAATAAAAACATGAGTAGATAAACGCTTCAATCCCGGCGTCCTCAAACGTCGTCATCAAAGTCCTCATCGAACTCCAAATTTACCTGTTCGTCTTCTCTCCCCCAAACACATAAATAAACATACATTTGAGGTAAGTACATTATACATAGTAAGAAATAGAAGCTACAAGTTAATTAAAACTCTTTAACAAGTTTTATTATAATAGTTACCTTTATGTGAGACCGACTCAATCTAAGGTTGACTCCATGCCCATCGACATGTCATGACTATACGTTTTGTATTTAGCTTATCTTGCTTACGTCATCACTCAAGGACACTAATGGCGGCGCTCATCACCAAGATATACTTGCTAACTAACGGTGATTAGCACCGATTAGCTCCGGGGTCTCCCCGGTATGCTTATACGTTCGATGAATTTCCTCCACTACCCTTCAGCCTTTTGAGCCAATAGCATTGTTCACCTTTTATGAACGTATCACATCGCCAATATGAAATAGTGTCTAACCGAGAATAGGTGACGTTTTATCTTTTACTACACTTATGTAATTATTATTGTGTATTTACTAGCCACATAAGTGTTTCAAAGCAAAACTCACCTTATCAACTCTACTCCCTCACTTAGATGGCTAGACATTACATCTTATCAAGTACACAGACATTGATGAACTCTAGATCATCAAAGCACAAGCCCTTTCATGCCTTTCCGACGGTCCCAAACTTATCAGAACTCAATCGGGGCTTGTTTATGTTTAATTAATGTTGTTAGATCAAAGGATTAACATTTATAACTCATTACATAGCTTAAAACAACTTTTTCCCCCAAACAGAGGCCAGTGCGGATTCACCCAAAGCCAGTGCGGGCGCACCGGACGACCATAGACATTCAGGATGTCTCTGTTAAGCCAGTGTGGGCGCACGAGACGTGGTGCGGGAGCACCCACCTGGAACAAAATGATTCTGGAGCTTCTGCCCTCTAGTGCGGGCGCACTTGGAGCTGGTGCGGGCGCACCAAGCGTCCAGAAAGTGCCCAAACTCGATTTTCTTGCACTATTACGATCCCTACTCATATCCAAACAAGTTTAGCATTGAAAACACTCGTAATTAGCAGCAAAACTTGACCTTAACAGGTCTATAACATCCTATGATTTCTAAACAACCTATAGAATGAATTCTAATCATCAAAACATCAACAAAATCACAACTTAAGCCCTATAAGCCGTAATTAACGTGTAGGAAGACCCTCTTACCTTCTAGCAAGCTAAACCAAATCCAAAACTCAGAAAAACTGCAGCAAATGGATACCTTTTGCAGAGAAACCTTCCTGATCAATCCAATTTCTCATTAGAGTCGATCACAAGCTTCGATTAACACAAAACTACGAAAGATATGAGTTTTGATCGCCAAAACTCATCCAAAACAGCAGCTAGGTCGAGTTCATATACCTTGACAAAGCCAAAAACTTTTACTACTGAAACGATGCCCTCTTCACAACGATTCCAACGCTTTTTGTGAATCTGAAATCGGTTAAAAACTCGGTGAGATATCGTAGACAATCGGAATATTACATTCCTCCTCCCTTAAGAGGAGTTTCATCCTCGAAACTAGAACATACCTGGTAAGTCCATAAAATCTGGGAACTCGCTGATCATATCGTCTTCAACTTCCCAAGTTACCTCCTCGGGTGAATGATTGCTCCATTGTACCAAAACCAAAGGAATCATCCTTCTCTTAATCATCTTTTCTTTCCGGTCCAAAATTCTGATCGGTTTCTCATCATATACAAGATTATCTTGAAGAACTTCCGGATCAACTGTGGTTTCAACATCACTCCTCGACAAACACTTCTTCAACATCGACACATGAAAAACATTATGGACTATTGACAAACACTTATACGCCAATGGTCCAACTCTTTCTAGAATCTCAAATGGTCCAACATACCTTGGACTTAGCTTTCCCTTTTGTCCAAAACGTTTCACTCCCTTCATCGGTGAAGCTTGCAGATAAACTCTCTCACCGACTTCAAACTCAAGAGGCCTTCTTCTAACATCTGCCTAACTCTTCTGTCTATCTTGTACTATCTTCAGATTCTTCTTAACCAACTGAACTCTTTCTTTTGCTTGTTCAACCAACTCCGGCCCGGTGACTTGTCTTTCCCCGACTTCATCCTAAAACAGCGGCGTTCTACATCTTCTTCCATACAAAGCTTCAAACGGTGGCATGCCTATACTTGCGTGGTAACTGTTGTTATAGGCAAACTCCGTTACAGGAAGGTAATCATCCCATGATCCGCCTACTTCCAAAACACAAGCTCTCAACATGACTTCAAGTGTTTGGATAGTTCTTTCTGACTGCCCATCTGTCTGAGGATGAAAGGCCGTACTCATATCCAACCTCGTACCAAAATCTTACTGCAAACCTTTCCAAAACTGACTAATGAACTGACTATCTCGATCCGAGACTATAGAGATAGGTACCTCGTGTAACTTCACTATATTATCCAAGTATAGTGTAGTCATTTTCTTCAAGGGCATATCAACCTTAAACGGTAATAAATGAGCGGATTTGGTCATTCTATCCATAATCACCCAAATCGCATCATGTCCGCCTCTTGTCTTAGGTAAACCGGTGATGAAATCCATCGTGATCTTATCCCATTTCCATTCAGGGATATCCAATGGCTTAAGCATTCCTCCCGGTCTTCTATGCTCTGCTTTAACTTTCTTGCAAGTGTCACAGTCTGCTACAAACTTGGCTATTTCCACCTTCATCGAGGGCCACCAAAACTTTTCTTTCAAGTCTCTGTACATTTTAGTAGCTCCTGGATGGACCGCAAAAGCAATCCTATGTGCCTCTTCTATTACTCTTTGCCTAAGATCACCGATATTAGGCACACACAAACGATCCTTGTACCAGATATTTCCATTCTTATCTAACACATAACCCTACAAGTGGGCTTTTCTCTTGCAACTCACTTCAAATCAACCAAAACTAGATCCGCGATCTTGCTTTTCCCGAATATCATCCATTAACTCGGACCTTGCTAACAACGGTGTCGCAAACCGCCGCCTTCAATCTGATCAAAACTCTGGATTTTCAGCCCATCTAACCTCTCTTCCACAACTTCGATGCTTGAAACTGCAAACACTGGTTTTCTGCTCAAAGTATCGGCCACTATATTCGCTTTACCCGGATGGTACTGAATATCCAAGTCGTAATCCTTTACGAACTCTAACCAACTCCTTTGCCTCATATTCAGATTTTCTTGAGTGAAGAAATACTTCAAACTCTTATGGTCTGTAAAGATCCTAGCCTTAACTCCATACAAGTAGTGCCTCCAAATCTTTAGGGCAAACACTACCGCTGCCAACTCTAGATCATGTGTTGGGTAATTCTTTTCATGCACTTTCAACTGTCTGGATGCATAGGCAATTACTTTTCCTCCTTGCATCAACACACAACCTAACCCTTGTCCCGAAGCATCCGTGTAAACGTCGTAGTTATAAAAGATCTCCGGAATTGCCAAAACTGGGGCTGTAGTCAACTTCTTTTTCAACGTCTGAAAAGCATCTTCACACTCGCTGGTCCACTCGAACTTCACATTCTTTTGAGTGAGCCGGATAAGTGGTGTAGCTATATTTGAGAATTCTTGTACAAACTTCCTATAATAGCCAGCCAAACCGAGAAAACTTCTAACCTCTGAAATTGTAGTCGGTCTGGACGACTTCTCAACTGCTTCAATCTTCACTGGATCAATTTTAATGCCATCCCCAGAAATGACATGACCCAAGAAACTAACTTGATCCAACCAAAAGTCACACTTTGAGAACTTAGCATACAACTGGTTCTGCTTCAAGGTATGCAACACTATCCTCAGGTATTCTTCATGTTCTTTCTCATCCTTAGAGTATACGGGGATGTCATCTATGAACACTATCACAAACTTGTCTAGGTATGGAATGAAAACACGCTGCATTAAATCCATAAATGCAGATGGAGCATTAGTGAGTCCAAACGGCTTGACCAACAACTTATAATGTCCATACCTCATACTGAAACCCGTCTTCGGTATATCTGCTACCTTGATCTTCAATTGGTGATAACCGGACGTAAGATCAATCTTAGAAAACACTCTCTTGCCTTGCAACTGATTAAATAGATCATCAATCCTTGGTAAGGGATACTTATTCTTGATGGTGAGGTTATTCAATGCTCTGTAGTCTATACACATCCTCATGCTACCATCATTCTTCTTAAAAAACAACACTGGGGCTCGTCAAGGTGAAGTACTAGGCTGAATTATATTCCTTTCAAGCATATCCTTAAGTTGAGCCTTCAACTCTTTCAATTCATCCGGTGCCATTCTATAGGGTTCCTTAGCAACTGGTGCCGCTCCGAGTACCAACTTGATTTCAAACTCTATTTCTCTATCCGGCATGTTTCCCAGCAACTTTTCCGGAAACACTTCTGGGTACTCTTTCACTGCAGGGGTTTCCTCTAGCTTAGGCTTCACTTGCTCCACATCCACTGCTGCGACAACAAGTAGCCTTCACAACCCTTCTGACAAGCTCTTATCGCCTTAACTGCTAAAATTATTGGATGTCGCTTCTTACTAGGCTTGTAAACATTACCTTGATAAGTCTTAGATGATTTTCCTGGTACTTTAAATATCACTCTCTTTTCTTTACAATCCAAGTGAACATAATTCTCGGATAGCCATTCTATTCCAAGAATTACATCAAAGTCCGAAAAATCCAAAACCGTAAAGTCACTTTTACAACGATATGCTCCTACTCGCACAACCACTTGAGGCATCAACTTGGCTACCTTTGTCACTTTTCCTAATGGTATTGTTATTTCCAAGGTGTTTCTTAAGGTTTCCATTGGTAAGTTAAGCTTCTTATCTACCTTAGTTGACAAAAAGGTGTTAGACGCTCCCGTATCGAACAATGCCGTAACTGCTAAGTTGTCTATTATTATTGTACCTATGATGTGAATTCATTTATTTAAATACAGATACAACATGATTTAAATCGTGCTATAAAGTAGTCTAATAAATCAAAATAAACAATAAAGGTACCTAAAATAACATTATCATCTGGTTCAGCCATCTCAGCATCCACTGCAAACATTCAAACTGGGTGACTTGGGCCGCCTTTTCCATTTCTTTGCTTCTGATTACTAGAAGCTCCCTTCATCGGACAGGTCTTAGAAAAATGTCCCGTTTCTCCACATAGATAACAACCGTTTACATGAACTCGGCACTCACCTGAGTGATTCCTATTGCACTTAGGGCAAAGTGGTGCACCGATTGGAGGTCTACCTGCCACAGGGGCTATCATCTTCTTGGCATTCTGCTGTGGTGCTCCTCGGTTATAGCCTTGACTTCTCCCAAAACTTCTCTTATTCCCGATAACCACGGTGGCCTTTTTCCTAAAGGTCTCAACCTCCAAGGCTTTATTCAGAAGTTCGGCCATGTTCTTTGCCGTGAAACCTAGCATACCATAATGTATCTTGTGGGATAATCCTTCTTTGTAAAGTGCCATCTTCCTCTCTTCAACCTTCATAAGCTCAGGGTAAAACCTTCCCAGCTCATTAAACTTGTTAGTATACTGAGATACCGTCAAATGAATACCTTGCTTAAGTTTTAAGAATTGGCTCGCCTTGTCTGCTTGCTTGCCTTGTCTGCTTGCACTGTCAGAATAATAATATTTCATTTTCGCAAAATGACACGTCTGTCATTTCCCGAAAATCAGAATATTACATCGGAAGACAGGACCAAAAAGTGTCATATATTCAACAGAAGTTCGATCGATAAAGCCCAACATGTGTTTGAAAAGTTAGAAGCTAAACATAAAAAACTGTTTAAAGCTTCATGTTTCGGAAAGTTACTTTAAATTCATGAAATTAAATTGAATCAACATGTTCATCAGTTGGTGACGAGGGTGGCAAAGACTGAAAGGGGGGAGGAAATTTGGTTTGTTGTTGGAGAAAAACAACTAAGATTTGGTTTAAAAGAGTTTACGCTTGATTCGGGATTGAATGTTGGTGAGGCTAGCTTTGGTGATCAACAAAAAGGAAAATCTAGTCCGATTGTTACAACTTATTTGAAGAAAAAGACAGCAATGAAGAGAAAGGATCTGCTCAACGTGTTTGATCGAGCATGCTTTAAGGATGAAACCGATCGATACAAACTGGGATTGTTGGTTGTTTTGGCTTATGTTGTGTTGGGTTGTGAGGAGAATTTACAGTTGGATTGGTGGTGGTTTGATTTGGTGGAGGATCTGAATGCATTCAACAAATTTCCATGGGGGAGCTTGTCTTATAAAAGCACCATTCATGTATTCATTCGGGACTTATGTGATTTGTTCAAAAAGGATGTGATCAAGTATTCATTGTATGGATTCCCGCATGCTTTCATGGTATGTATTCGAATATTAGCATTATTGTAATTCGGAATTCTTATATAAATGTTGAATAGTTTTTGTACATGTTATGTTATTTAGGTATGGGCAGTTGAAGCCATCCCGTATTTACAGAAAACGGGGATCCTTGTTAACACAAGAGGACTTCCAAGAATGCTGAAATGGGAAGTGACAAGGAGGGTGAGCTCTACAAAAGTCGAAGCGCTTTTGCAGTTGAAACAGGTTTGAATAGATAATTTTTTAGGTGTACTTAAATTCTGTTGTTGTTTTTTGATCTTTTAATTCATATTTATGAAATGAATTCAATGTAGATAAAAGTTCTACCAAAGCTTGTTCCAAATGTAGCTGAAACACGTAAACCATATTACGTCGCATTAACGAAACACAACGGTTATTGTAGCGACAGCGGGGAGGATGATACGGAGGACAACATAGAGGCAGTTTCTCCCATGCAAGAAAGTCCTCAACCCGATGTTGCATTGGAAAAGAAGGTGGATGTTTCGGAGAAGATGGTGGATGCTTTGCAAAAAAAGGTTGATTTGATGGCAGGTAATTTAGTTTGTGAAAAATGCAAAAATGTCATCAATCCTTCTAGTGACATGGTTGGAGGTCATGAAAAGGAGGAATCAGAAGATAAGGAATGCAACATGGAGGAGGACGTGATGGCGGATGATGGATGCGATGAGGAGGAACAATTTGAATCAAAGGAGTCCGACATGATGGCGGAGGACGTGAATGAAAAAAGTGCAATGGAAGCTATAATGACGTTGCATACTTCTGTGATGGCAGAAGTTGGATGTGATGAAGAGGAACAATGTGAATCAAAGGAGTCCGACTGTAACAACCCGACCCGAAACACGAGCAATTCCTGATCGAACCGTTCGGCCATGATTCGAGAAGTATATTTTTACGTAATATTTTTGTTCTATTTTAGAAAATATACAACTCAAGATCACGAAGCCTCTTGCGGTAAGAACTCAAAGTAAAAGCGGAAGCTAAAAGGACTATTAAAAAGAAAACTCGGAACCAGTTAAGTATCATCCATACCATAATATACAAAACATAACTTCGAGTACTAGGTTTACATAACATTACAATGAGTTAGAAACTACGCCAGTCTTTGTATTACAAGATATGATAATACACAATAATACTTCAATCATCCATAATGTCCACAAGCTTTCCATCCCTAACCACAAGTGCCAAATGCTGGTCATGGAAGACGACGAAATAGGTGTAGACACCACAGAACCACCAGTAAGTAAAGGTAATCGGTATACGTCTGGGAACAACTGGAATAGACACTACCGGATTGACCTCTACGATGGGTGGTGCAGTCGGTGGAACAACATGGACTGGTACAACATTAATGGGGGTAGAAGGAGGGTTAGCCTCAACCCGCCTACGAACTCTCCGGGACCTCCTTAATGGAAAGTTGTTCATCTGCTAAGATTTAATATAAGGAATGAGCTACGAAGCTCAGTAAGGAAACCTTGCATCAAAGGGAACTAATACCTGTTACCAGGATCAGGACAAAGTTCCAGTCTTTCTTTCGCAAATAAATACATAGATATAATACAACAATAATATATTTAACAAATCTACTAATACTGCCTGAACACAAATAAATAAGAGTAGAAGCAAATAGTCATTCCATGCTCCACAAATTAATTTAACTACCATACATTACATTTCTAACTTTACTGTACCATTTCTCTAATCGTAACTGAACATTTCTGTAACTGCATCGGTTCATGAGTACTACGCCACATTTATTTTATCCCAATGTGGAGGGCCTAAAACTAAACAGTGTGACAGACCGGAAATGTCCACTATTTTATCCCGTGGACGGGGCCTGACCAGCTCCAGCCTGTTCTCCTTATTTTATCCCGGAATCCGGGCCTGATGCTGGGGACCCTCGAGAGTTCATTGTCCATTCATTAAAGCTAGTACTTAACCTTGAACCAATTTTCTGTTTTTTTAATTTCTTCCACGTATATTCTTACAATCATATTCACACCTTTAACTGATTACACGTTTATCGATCTATTCCAATATGAATATAGGAATGTGCTTATGTATATGTAAAAACTAATAACAACAACAAGTATTTGTACTAGCTAGTTGGGTCAAGATATATCTATTTATTTGTATATATACTTGGGCATGTGGTGGAACTGAACAATTCGTAAGTAAATCATTTATTTATTTCAATTGATAAAGTCTGCATCATAAATAAATGCATATGAGTTCGAAGAAACAAAAGAAATTAAGCCTAATTAGCAGAATATAAGAAGTCTGTTTGTCTAATCAAATAAATTAAATATTGAACATTTAAGTTGATCATTCTGAATAACATGATCCTCATATTTCAACTTCAATGATTTATTTATTTAAATATATGTAATTAATTTTCTTTTTCTAACTCATCAATCAACATCACTATTTGTGAAAGTACCACATTCATCTTGTGCGTATGTCAAACAACTACTTCTGTAATATTCAACAATCAAATGAGACTATATTATAAATGGCGTGAAGGTTTTATACACATATACATATATCTATTATTCCCAGTGTTTTCAAAAACATGGAAAAACTAAAACATATAATCAAAGAGGAAACAATTTAACACATAATATGACAAATCTTTGATGCGTTAGAGTCCTTACCTTGTTGGCTTGAAGTAGAAACCGTAGTCTTCCTCCTCTAGAAAGTATTCCTCACTAAATACTAAAAATTTGCTGTGATCCCTTTGCAGTAAAAAGCTTCAGAATGAAAAAGTGTTTAAGGAAGAAGAAGTGGATTAAGAAGAGAGTGGTGGAAAAAATGGTTAAAACGTGCTTTTATGGATAGTGAGAAAATGGAAGTTTTAATGGGAAGTTTTTCTCTTCTCAACTTCCGTTGAGTGAGTTATTTACAGGATGAAAATGATGTAACATTTCATCAATTGACCGTTATATCACATGATTCTCTCGGCCCCTCTTTGAATTTGACAGTTATAGTACATAATGGGTTCCCTCCCATTAAATGCTACTCTGTACCTTTCTTATTTTTTTTTATATTAATTTGACATCACCTAGATTCGAAAGTGATGTGGCTAGGAAGTTAGATTTGGGGTATCACATTCACCCCACCTTATTGAAGTTTCGTCCCTGAAACTTCTTTACACCCTTTGGTTGAATAGTTCCGGGAACTTCTCTGACATTTCTCTTTCTTCTTCCCAAGTAGCTTCATATGTAGTATGTTTCTTCAACTAAACTTGTATTAGTGATACTTCCCTTCCTTTTACTTCTTTAAATTTTCTGTTTAGTATTCTTATAGGTCGTTCCTCATAAGTTATACCGATTTCTAAAAGTTCAGGGTCGACCTCTATCTCTTGATCTAGTTCTGCAAGACATTTCCTCTTTGACAAAATGGTGAAAGGTCCGATAAACCATGGCTTAACTTTCCCCTTATTCCAAACCTTTTCACACCTTTAGTAGGAGATACCTTGAAATAAACTTTATCCCCAACTTCAAATTCTAGGGGTCTTCTTTTCTTATCCGCCCAACTCTTTTGACGATTTTGAGCTGCTTTAAGCTTCTCTCTGATTACTATTATTTTGTCTACCGTATCTTGAACAAGTTGGGATCCCGTGATCAACTTTTCACCCACTTCATCCCAGTAAAGTGGTGAACTACACTTCCTCCCATATAGAGCTTCATAAGGTGCCATATCAATGCTAGAATGGTAATTTGTTATTATACGTGAATTTCGCTAAAGGTATGGTAATCAACCCATTTTCCTTCATTTACCAAAACATAGGCTCTTATCATGTCTTTAAGAGTTTGAATTGTTCGCTCGATTGTCCATCGGTCTACATGGATGAAAAGTTTCACCTGAAGTTAAGCTTAGTTCCCATTTAGATTGCACCTTTCTCCGTAACTCGAGTAAACCTTGTGTCTCTATCTGAAACAATAGACACATGCACCCTATGCAACCTTATCGCTTCTTTTATGTATAACACAGCCAATTCGTCCAAAGTTGAGGTCTTCTTTATCGCTAAGAAGTGTGCAGATTTATTCAATCAATCCACAATGATCCAAATTGTGTCTAACTTTTGTACTTTAGGTAGACCCGTAATGAAATTGATGGTTATTTACTCCTATTTCCATACCGGTATCTCCGAGGGTTGTAGCATTCCAGCTGGCCTCTGATGTTCTGCCTTAACTTGTTGGCAGATAGAACACCTCATTACATACTCAGTGATGCCTTGCTTCATATTATTCCACCAGAAATACTGCCTTAGGTCCTTCTACATCTTGTTATTCCCTGGGTGAACGGAAAATCCTAACTGATGAGCATCATCTAACAATTCTCATTTATGTTCAGTTGTTAAGGGTGATTTTATATGATTTATAACGTTATATTTTGTAACAATTTCCTCCATATTCGTATATTTTGCATAGGAATTAAGTGTTTAATGGAATTATTGAGAAAATGAGTTTTTAAACGGTTTAATCGCAAAATTGGTTAATTTATGTGTTTTATTGATGATTTTATGTTTATTTGAATACTATTACACTTTGCGATGTTTTTGATGACGTGTAGATGCATAATTGCGGTTCAAAAGATGATTAAATGAAGATAAGAGTCGGATTTAGTTGATGAAAAAGAGATAATGATGGAATTGGCTAGAAGAAAAGAGATAGAGTTGAAGATTTGAATTTGGATCCGGTGAATGGCGCCCAAGTCTCGTCTCACTGGATCAAGCGTCCGAATATTGGACTGGTGTCCAGGTGAAGAAAGTTGATTCAGAGAGTTTGGACGCTGAGTGGACGGGCGTCTGAAGCAAGTCCAAGGCATCTGGACGGGCGTCCACAATTCCGGACGGGCGTCCACGGCCGACATGCTGAAAACCGACTTACTTTTCTATAAATAGCAGCGTGGATTTCAACCCTAATCATACATTATTGAGACCTATTGATACACAATCATTAGGAGAAAACCCTAGGCGGCCCCAGCCCCCATAGGGGAGGCTGGGGTTGCGATTTTTCTTGTTTTATATTTGTTTTTCTATTTCGTTTTGCTTTCGTTTTGCTGAATGCTTGGAGGCTGAGCAATTGTTCAAACCATGTGAATCCGTTTCAGCAGGTTCTTTATTTTCAATCTAGATTTGTTTTGTGAATTTGATTAAAGTTGTATCTTTTCTATGCTTATGTGTTATGCAATCGATATCGAGAGATGTATTGCTTATTGATGTTTACCGTATGACGAGAGTCGGTGTAAACCTTAGATCACCATAGGAAAGATGGGATTTTTAACCTTGACATAACGAGAGTTGATAGGTTGAATATCTAGATTGCTAGATTGAGAGATCTTACACCTTGTTTTGATAGCGTCAATCTTATATATCGAGAGATGAGATATTGATAAAGAATTATCTACGAGAGTAGAATTCATACCTTTGATAGGTGAACCACATCTTTAATTAAATCATCATAAGATAACTTTAGAGAGGAAATAGAGGTTGCATGGATCGGTGGATTATTGTTTGTTCATTGTTTAATCACCATGATCATCTTCTTGTTTCTTGCTTATTTTATAGTTTATAGTTTAGATTTCGCCGCTTTTATCCTTCCTCGGCTTTGGACCGACAATCCTCTGTCGCTTTATTTTATCGTTTTTAGTTTCGTTTTAGTAGTAACAACCTTAGGAAAATTAATGAACTAGATACCCCGATTCCCTGAGATCGACTCCGGTATTAATCGCTGTACTACGATCCCTACACTTGGGGAATACCGGATTTATAAATTTTATTACTTGTTTGTTTTGTTAGATAAAATCCGTGACAAGTTTTTGGCGCCGTTGCGGGTAATCAGTGCGGTTGTCCAGTTCATTATTAATTTTTCTAAGGTAGTATAGTGGTGAGTATTCCGCTAACGGAACCAAAAACAAGTTTTTGGCGCCGTTGCCGGGAATCGCACGTTGTCTAGTTTCTATTAATTTTTCTCTGTTTTTTGTTACGAATTTTTCGTAGATAGGTTTTTGTTTCTATCCTTTCTAGTTTCTACATTGATTCGGGGACATCTGAGGTTGAATTATCTGACTCCACGTTATTAGCGATCGAACTTTTGGATAAAAGGGATCGTTTTAGCACTCGTTAGTATTTTGGCCGTAACTTTCGGCTCGAGTGTCCGTTTGGCGCGCAGGACCCCAATTCGGAAAGCTCATTCCGATGCCGACAACATGATGAAATGCCTACGGCCGTTCGACACCGTTTTCGAGGTCAAAATCTGCTGTTTCCCTTCCATTTTGGGCTCAGAAGATTTCAACACGCTTTTTTTCCTTTTTTTTCGTTTCGCTTTTTCGCTTTTAAATTTTTCGTAGGTAGATTTCTGTCTCTGTTTCCGTTTCTTTTTATGTTTCTTCATCCTTTCCAAAGAAAAAATTTTAAAAAAAAAAAAAACAAAGGGGTCACCCAATCTTCTACCGAGGATTGAGGACATGGATGAGCAAAGTCAGATCGCCAAACGCCCGTCCACTTATCACTGTAGATGACGGACCGGGAGGGACTATCGTTTTGCACGTAGACTTTGATATTAGTACCCGCGTCAGGACTGTCACCTATGTTCTTATTGTTCCCCACTGTTCGGGAGGTGGAGATTTCACTACTGAGGAGTTGCAGGCAGCTCTAGGACGTCCGTACACAATCCTTAGGAAATTTCCTTAGTCTGGATTGCCAAACGCCCGTCCACTTCAACCTTCAGGCAGATGCCCGTCCAGTCATCTGGACGCCCGTCTTGACTAGTTTTTATTGATTTTTCTGTTTTTTATCACGAATTTTTTTTCGTTGATAGGTTTTTGTTTATATCCTTTCTAGTTTCTACATTGATTCGGGGACATCTGAGGTTGAATTATCTGACTCCACGTTTTTAGCGGTCAAACTTTTGGATAAAATGGATCGTTTTAGCACTCGTTAGTATTTTGGCCGTAACTTTCGGCTCGAGTGTCCGTTTGGCGCGCAGACCCCAATTCGAAAGCTCTTCCGACGCTAACGACGTGGCGAACCGAATCACCGAGGCCGTTCGATGCCGTTTGAGGTCAAAATCCACTGTTTTCCCTTCCATTTTGGGATCAGAAGATTTCAACACGTTTTTCTCCCTTTTATCGGTTTCTTGTTTTCTGTTTTAAACCTTTCGTAGGTAGGTTTCTGTTTAAGTTTTCCGTATCTTTTCTGTTTCTTTATCTTATTAAAATAATAATAAAAGGCTTTCTAGGGTTTGATAGGTTTCATAGGTTGTCTATTGTCGCTTTTAGGTTTCATAGTTTTGTTTTCGCTTTTAATAAACACTAGGTTTCGTTTTAATGATATGATATTAGGTTATTTCGGGTTGTTCTTTGTCTCGATATATAGGTCGAGTCATTGTGCTTTTTTCGCTAAGTCGACGGGCGCCCATAGTAAGTGAACGCCCGTCCGCTTCTAAAACGCATCAACGCCGTTATGTTTTTAGAGAGTCGACGACAGCGTTTTCCTTTTTCCCGAACGCCCGTCTGCTCTATGTGGTTCTGGACGGGCGTCTGCATGCCTGAACGTCCGTCCAGTGTGTCAATTTCTAGTGAATAGAATTTGTTTTTGATACATGCTTCATTATTTGACGTGGATATTTTCATACGAGCTTCTGTGGCTAATTATTTTTACATAGATGTTCTGAACTTGCATGTTTATATCTTTCCATCTACTAATCCATGTTAAATAATTGATTAATTTTTATATACATGCTTCATTTTTCGACATGGATGTTTTATTGTGAGCCTCTGTGGCCTTTGTATATGCGTAGATGTCCTGTTCTTTCACCGTTATGGTTTTCTTTCCATCTATTGCAATCCATGTTGAGTAATTCACCTAGTTAGACGTGATTCCAAATTTGACTTATCTTTGTTCCTTTTGTCGCCTGCTCAGGTGTTAGGGTTGTTAAAGGCACGTCTACACTTCACATGGCAAGCTTCTGTGGTTTTGCATAATCGAATTTTGTTACCACGAAGTCTGGCTCTGCTACCACTGTAAGGAAATCACTAGTTTAACGCAGCGGAATTTAAAATTTGATTTCCTTTTCTAGATCGTTCTTCGCTTAATGCAATAAACACGTTAAGTAGTTTGACGGTTATACCTTGGATGATCTACAAGATCGTCGCTTTGACCGCCAACGGAGAGTAGTTCAATGCGCAAGCCGTCCACGCGTCCGGCCTCTATCGCTAATCCACACGAACCCCTCGCCGGAATCCTCCTTGGATTGCTATCGGAAAAACTCCGTCGCTAGATCGGACCTTTTTTCTTCCTCACAAACTCACTATGGAGAGCTCTCTATTTTACACAAGAATTATGAACTCTTGCAATTGTGTTGTATAAAAGAGCTTGACACCCACTTCCCTTTTATATATGAGGTGGCGCCCCAATAGTAGTGTGGAGGAGAAGAAAACCTTTTCTAATAAAATAAGGAAAATCAACTAGATTGATTTATCTCTTTAATTATAATTTATTTTGTCAATATCATATATTGATTATAATTATCTTATTACCATAAATCTATTTTCAAAATCAATTAATATCTTATATTAATATTATGGCAATCTTATTAATTAAAGTGCACAATCCAAGTGTATCTTATACACATAAAAGTGGTTTCATTAGTCAACTAATTGACTTCCGGAATATTCTTTAATTAATATAATTTGTATATATAATTAATATCTTGTATTTAATTTATTCATAATAAATAAATACCACCATATTAATTTACCACTATAACCTTTATAGTCTAGAGATAAACTTTCCTTATTTGGTTATCAACTATAACCGCATTTTAATCCGACTCGATGTTCATATGTGTGTGACCCGATAGGCTTCGAATATGTTGGCCGTAGACACAAAGAGCAATTTACTAAAATGCCCTTCATACCTAATGATCACGGGATAGCGTCTAGCAACACACCGTGACCCCAATCATCGGAAGAGTCAAAAGCAATGACTACTACCTTTCATGTGAAGCGATTTATCGTGTAAGTTACAATCCTACCGCTGTAATAATATCCATACGATCGTATCTCGAGTGTCAATACATTGACGATCATATCTTATAATCTGGATATCATGCTCTCTCGGAATAACACATTTACTCCCACTTTGCAAAGATTCTCGAGAGCTAGACATTCCTTATAAGAAGGCCATTTCGATATTCGATCCTAGTCATAGGATACGCGATTCCCGGACGACCAATCATGTATACTCCGCGATGCTTCAATATCACACCCAATCACTACCGCATGATCGCCTCCGTGGTTAGGAGAAATCTCAATAGTGTCAAAGCATGACAATCCACACCGTGATGCCTTGAAGACTCGGTCAAAAGGATAATTACACAACCGCCACATAGTGTGACACTTAATGTAAGTGGATGGTCGCTTAACGACGCATTCTCTAATACACGTCCACGCATACCCAAGTGTCTCTACACTTCGATAGACGAGATCTATCCCTACCTTCTAAAAGATAGAAGACATCCAATACGTGCTAGTCTGATTATACTATCAATGTCCCATTTGATAATATATAAGACTAGAGACATTTAAGTACCAACCTTGTTATAGTGATTAGAGATCTCATCAACCATAATCACTATCATGGTTTCTCTATCACAGATTTATACTAGGGACGTTACTATATATATACGACAAATAATATGAAGACAGACAATATATAATAATATAAGTGCTTTTATTAATCATAATAAAGTTATTACATGAACTAAATAGACTGTAGACGACCCGACCCGGTCGGATCCGGTCCAACCCGATTGGGTTTAGGACATCTTTCCAACAATCTCCCACTTGGCCTAAAGCCAATCACCCATATGCCTAAGCCCGTGCAAGTGAACATGTTTCTCATGCTTAGCTTGAGACAATGCCTTGGTTAACGGATCAGCTATGTTATCATCCGTGTGGACTTTCTCTATCTTTACATCTCCTCTATCTACTATCTCTCTGATCAAGTGATAGCGCCGTAGCACATGTTTGGACTTCTGATGAGACCTTGGCTCCTTTGACTGAGATATCGCTCCATTATTATCACAGTAAAGATGCAGGTACTGGACCTTCAATGGAGGGAACCACACCAAGTTCAAGAATGAACTTTTTCATCCAAATCGCTTCTTTGCCGCCTCCGAGGTCGCTATGTATTCGGCTTCCGTTGTAGAGTCCAAGTAGTCTCCTGCTTGGAACTCTTCCACCACCGCTCCGCCGTTAAGCGTAAAAACAAATCCAGATTGTGACTTAAAGTCATCCTTGTCGACCTGAAACGGCATCCGTGTAACCTCGTAATACTAAATCATTATTCCCGAAAACCAGGAACATATCCCTAGACGCCTCAAGTACTTAAGGATATTCTTGACAAACAATCCAAAGTGACCATCACCTGGATTGGACCGGTACCTACTAGTCATACTAAGAGGGTACGAGACATCTCGGTCTTGTGCATAACATGGCATACATGATAGACCCGATTGCCGAAGCATAAGGGACTTTACTCATTTGTGCCTCTTTCCTCATCTGTCTTAGGACTCATTCCTTTCGACAGAGTAGACCCATGCGACATGGGCGAGCAATCCTTTCTTGATCGCTCCATGTCGAATCTCTTCAAAGATCTTGTCTATATAGGTGGATTTGCGATAGACCAAGCAACCTTTTAGATCTATCTCTATAGATCTTTATTCCTAGAATATAGGCTGCATCACCCAAGTCCTTCATAGAGAAGTTCTTGGATAACCAAGCTTTGACTGATTGTAACATAGGCACATCATTCCCTATGAGCAATATGTCATCTACATAAAGCACTAAGAGCACAATGGCACTCCCACTAACCTTCTTGTAAACACAAGGCTCATCTTCGTTCTTGATGAAATCAAACTGTTTGATTATCTCATCAAAGCGAAGATTCCAACTCCGAAGCTTGCTTTAACCCATAAATGGATCTTTGCGGTTTACACACCATCCTGGCGTCATTGGTTGTGAAACCTCAGCCGTGTCATATACACTTCCTCGCACAAGTTCCCGTTAAGGAAATTTGTTTTCACATCCATCCGCCGATTTCGTAATCATGGTATCTTTGCGCAATAGCGAGCAAAATTCTAATGGATTTTAACATGGCAACAAAGCGAAAAGGTTTCGCCATAGTCAACTCCTTGCCTTTGCTTATAACCTTTTGCCACTAACCTAGCCTTGTAGGTAGTCACGTTATCGTCCATGTCGGTCTTTCTCTTAAAGACCCATTTACACCCTATGGGAACTATTCCTCGTGTGGATCAACTAAGTTCCAAACTTGGTTGTCTTTCATGGATTCCATTTCGTAATTCATGGCCTCCAACCATTTCTCTTTGTCATGCCTTAATAGCACTTCCTCATAAGTTCTTGGGTCCTCATCTTCCATGAGATACACGCCAAGATACCTTTCAGTTCACGGTGTTCCCTGGTGGATCTTCGAGGTGCTAGTGTGTCCACGGTAGAGGATGGTGTCGATCTCAGATGTGGCAAGTCCTCTACTTCCATCAACTCGATCGTTATCCGTAAGTGGTTCTCGAATTTCTTCAAGATCAATTTTACTCCCACCGACCCTATCCGAGAATAAACTCTTTCTCAGAAAGTGGCGACCCCGGCAACAAACACCTTTTGTTCCTCAGATGGTAAAATTGGTATCCTCTAGTTTCTCTAGGATAACCCACAAGCAGACATTTGTCGAGATCTAGCTTCTAGTTTGTCGGGCATCATCCGCTTCACGTAAGTCGGACAACCCTAAGGTTTAAGATAGGCTAGACTCGGTTTCTCTTATGCCATACCTCGTATGGTGTGGATTCAACCGCCTTTGATGGAACTCGGTTCGAGTGTATAGGATGCGGTTTCTAGAGCATACCCCAAAATGATTTTGGGAGAATCGCATAGCTCATCATGGATCGCACCATGTCTAGCAGTGCGGTTCCTCCTCTCGTGATACGCCATTCATCTGTGGCGGCCCGGGAGGGGTCCATTCAGCGTAATCCCATTCTTCTTCAAATAATCTTGAAACTCTCCATCTAGGTATTCTCCACCTCGATCGGATCGAAGTGTTTTGATTTCTTTACCCGCTTGTTTCTCCACTTCACTTCGAATTCCTTGAACTTTTCGAAGGCTTGATTTAAACTTCATTAAGTATATATAACCATAGCGTGAATGGTCATCAGTGAAAGTGATAAAATAAGAGTATCCTCATTTGGCTTGAATTGACATTGGGCCACATACATCAGTATGTATGAGCTCAAGCAATTCATTGGATCTTATCCCTTTGCCACTAAAAGGTGACTTTGTCATCTTGCCAGGTAAACAAGCTTCGCATGTGTCAAACGATTCGTAATCGAATTGATCCAACATTCCATCTTTATGGAGTTTGGAAATGCGATTCTTATTTATATGGCCAAGTCTACAATGCCATAAGTAGGATTCATTCAAGTCATTTGTTTTGGCTTTCTTGTTATTTATATTAAGTACGTCAAGATTCATATCTAATATGTAGAGACCATTGCTAAGTATGCCAAGCATCATAAAAGATTCCATCACGTGAAAAAGAACAACATTTATTCTCAAACGTAAAAGAAAATCCATCAACATCTAATGCAGAAATAGAAATAATGCTCTTCGTAAGAGCAGGAACAAAATAACAGTTATTGAGTTCTAGTACTAGCCCACTGGGCAATGAAAGAAAATAAACTCCTACGGCCGGCAAAGAACACTTGCTCCATTTCCAACGCGTAGAGGTCCACCTCTCCTTTCCTCAGATCTCTAGTTCTT
Source organism: Gentiana macrophylla (assembly GCA_026214975.1). Taxonomy (NCBI): domain Eukaryota; kingdom Viridiplantae; phylum Streptophyta; class Magnoliopsida; order Gentianales; family Gentianaceae; genus Gentiana; species Gentiana macrophylla. The sequence continues at coordinate 55,989,631 of CM047806.1, forward strand.
CTTAGTGCCTGATATTCGTGACAAATATGAGAACCACAACCAGATCTAATACCCAAAGTGGTTAGACTTAGAAGAAGTAATGTTGATCTCAATCATAAATATACACAAGTCGAAGCATCGTAATGCTTCTTCTTGGTACTCAAGAAGCCCTTGCAGTTTCTCCTCCAATGTCCTGGTCTCACCGCAATGGAAGCAAGCATCCTTGGATTTGTCTTTCGCTATTTTAGGCTTTGGCTTAGGTGTAGCCTTCGCCTTCTTGGACTTTTTCTGGGCTTTAGGCTTGCCCTTGCTTGAAGTGACCAGCAACACTTGCTTTCCCTTCCCCACAGTGTCCTCAGCAGTCTTCAACATGTTCAATAACTCCGCAAGGGAGCAATCTATTTTGTTCATGTGATAGTTCATCACAAACTGCGAGAATGAGTCGCAGAGATTGCGAGAATTAAGTCAATACTCAACTCGCTCCAACTTGTGGCCCGCCTTCCCAAGCCTCTCTATGTACCCGATCATTTTAAGCACGTGTGACCCCACAAATAGATTCCAGATGCCATCTTACGGCCTAAACAGGCCTTCGAGACCTCGCACCTCTCAAAGGCGAGACTGGAAGCGTAAAGTTCCTTCAGGTGGACCATGATAGAGTAGGCGTCCATAGACTCATGTCAAGCTTTCTGCGAGCCCGTGTCATAGAAGCAAGCATGATACATGTAGCATCAAGATCTTGTCGTAAGCAAGTGCTTGTTGTACTTCTCGACAACATCTCGGCGAAATTCGAACCTCGGCGGGCTTTTCCGGTAGGGCCTCGTCCAAGACATAGCCAATCTTCTCGTGCCTCAAAACGATTTTGAGATTTCTTTCCCAATCGAGAAAATTAGTTTCATCAAGCTTGTTTTCGATGATAAAACGAAGGTTCAATTTGTTTGACATTTTCTACAACAATAAATAAAGATAGTATAGTAAAAGCTCATGTATAAAAAACCTAAATTCGCACTAAGAAATTTATAAGGTTTTACTCCCACTAGCCAACTATTCCCTATTGGCTTTCAAGAATTTAATTAATTCTTTAGTGGTGGGATCCCATCTAGTTACCTCGATCCCGACGAGGCCGATCAACCGAGATAATTTTGATAGGTAGGTACTTTACCGTCGCATCGCATGCGACTCCCAAAGTGGTCGACTAGTCAACTCTTTGACATTTCACATCTCTATGTGATAGTCAACCCCTTGTCTCTAAAATCAGACGGTCCCGACGAGGCCAATCACCGCAAGATTCTAGTCGAGTCGTGAACTCCAATATACATGAGATCTCGTAACGATCATATCTCAATAATAACGATATACCCGTGGTAGGTCAACTCCCGGCGAGGCCGATCGTTTGATCCGAACAAAGGCTCTTCACCGTCATTATAATATTGGGAGACAATTTTGGCTCGATTTTTGGCGTGGGAATAATTTTAAATTAATTCACTTAATTAATTTTGTTTAATTATGATCTCATCTACTATGTGCATATTACTACGATATCATATAAAGTAAAACATACACAACATTCCGCGCATAAAATAACCGGTATGATCATGGACTTTTCCTAGGTGCGGTTTTGAATACAAACCGATTTAAACCGCGGGTCACAAACTAAGGGTATCTGCAACCGCCAATAGGATCTTTATTGCTATACGCCAATGGGTTCCTTATCTCTCCTTGGTCTTGAACTTCTTGCTCCATTCTTGTTACATAATAAATAATTACACCCGCCGCACACGGGGAGCTCTGTGGAATGGGATAAATGCAAAAAGTAAACTAGGTCACGTTCTTCATAACGGCCTAGGACAATTTTTCAAAAACCAACATAAAGAAAACATTCCCATCTATCCTATTGGTCGAGTCCATGATCAATCGGGGTCCATATAATCACATTATATCTACACATCTAATCCATACAATTTTATCTTATGAAAAAGATTAAATTCTAATTTTAACTACTACTACTCATGCGTCTTTTATTTTATCACGTCAAATAATTAAATAACTTTTAATTAATTATATGACTTAATCGAAAATTAAAATTAACATTTAATTTTAAATCGATTTCAATTTTAATTAAATTTGAACTATTCAAAATATAAAATTAAAATTATAAAGTCTCCTATTTGTTTCCTTTCCAAAACTAAATTTAGCTTAGGCTCAGCCACTTTCCAAAATCAAAATTTTGAAGTGGCACAAGCTCAGCCTTTACAAATCAAATATTTGAAAGGGCTCAGGCCTATTCCAAATCAATATTTGAAAGGCCAAATTATTTTAGTCTTCAGCCTGGCCACTTTCCAAAATCAAAATTTTGGAAGTGGCTTAGCAAGCTAGGCCTTTACAAATCAAATATTTGAAAAAGGCCTCAGCCTATTCCAAATCAAAATTTGGAAAGGCCAAATAATTTTGGTTTAGGCTCAGCCACTTTCCAAAATCAAAATTTTGAAGTGGCGCAAGCTTCAAGCCTTTACAAATCAAATATTTGAAAAGGGCTCAGGCCTATTCCAAATCAAAATTTGAAAGGCCAACATGCCATATGGTTTCCCAATGGTCCAAACTATTTGAACCATTGGTTGGCATATATGACACAACTAAACAAACGAGATATCTATGCACAATAAAATATCACAAAACTAAAAGGGTTGATCTCCCCATTGAAGAGAGAGAGCCGACGGACGGCAACCCTAGGGTTACCGCCGCCGCGCGCCGCCGCCCTAGAGAGAGGGGGCGCCGCCAATCGGCCGACCCCAATGAACCCTAAATTTTTTTTTTTTTTTGTTTTAACGTTTTAACGCTTCGTGATTTAAATCTTGCATCTATTGATTAAATACTACGCAATTAAAATAAGCTTATTGCTTAAGCACGAAGTCCGGCCCGATACCACCGTAAGGAAATCACTAGTTTAACGCAATGAATTTAAAATTTGATTTCCTTTCTAGATCGTTCTTCGCTTAATGCAATAAACACGTTAAGTAGTTTGACGGTTATACCTTGGATGATCTACAAGATCGTCGCTTTGACCGCCAACGGAGAGTAGTTCAATCGCGCAAGCCGCCCACGCGTCCGGCCTCTATCGCTAATCCACACGTAACCCTCGCCGGAATCCTCCTTGGATTGCTATCGGAAAACTCCGCCGCTAGATCGACCTTTTCTTCCTCACAAACTCACTATGGAGAGCTCTCTATTTTACACAAGAATTATGAACTCTTGCAATTGTGTTGTACAAAAGAGCTTGACACCCACTTCCCTTTTATAGAGGAGGTGGCGCCCAATAGTAGTGTGGAGGAGAAGAAAACTTTTTCTAATAAAATAAGGAAAATCAACTAGATTGATTTATCTCTTTAATTATAATTTATTTTGTCAATATCATATATTGATTATAATTATCTTATTACCATAAATCTATTTTCAAAATCAATTAATATCTTATATTAATATTATGGCAATCTTATTAATTAAAAGTGCACAATCCAAGTGTATCTTATACACATAAAAGTGGCGCCCCATTAGTCAACTAATTGACTTCGAATATTCTTTAATTAATATAATTTGTATATATAATTAATATCTTGTATTTAATTTATTCATAATAAATAAATACCACCATATTAATTTACCACTATAACCTTTATAGTCTGTAGATAAACTTTCCTTATTTGGTTATCAACTATAACCGCATTTTAATCCGACTCGATGTTCATATGTGTGTGACCCGATAGGCTTCGAATATGTTGGCCGTAGACACAAAGAGCAATTTACTAAAATGCCCTTCATACCTAACGATCACGGGATAGCGTCTAGCAACACACCGTGACCCCAATCATCGGAAGAGTCAAAAGCAATGACTACTACCTTTCATGTGAAGCGCCATCGTGTGTAAGTTACAATCCTACCATTTGTAATAATATCCATACGATCGTATCTCGAGTGTCAATACATTGACGATCATATCTTATAACTGGATATCATGCTCTCTCGAATAACACATTTACTCCCACTTTGCAAAGATTCTCGAGAGCTAGACATTCCTTATAAGAAGGCCATTTCGGATATTCGATCCTAGTCATAGGATACGCGATTCCCGGACGACCAATCATGTATACTCCGCATGCTTCAATATCACACCCAATCACTACCGCATGATCGCTCCGTGGTTAGGAGAAATCTCAATAGTGTCAAAGCATGACAATCCACACCGTGATGCCTTGAAGACTCCGGTCAAAAGGATAATTACACAACCGCCACATAGTGTGACACTTAATGTAAGTGGGTCGGTCTAACGACGCATTCTCTAATACACGCCCACGCATACCCAAGTGTCTCTACACTTCGATAGACGAGATCTATCCCTACCTTCTAAAAGATAGAAGACATCCAATACGTGCTAGTCTGATTATACTATCAATGTCCCATTTGATAATATATATATAAGACTAGAGACATTTAAGTACCAACCTTGTTATAGTGATTAGAGATCTCATCAACCATAATCACTATCATGGTTTCTCTATCACAGACTGATACTAGGGACGTTACTATATATATACGACAAATAATATGAAGACAAACAATATATAATAACATAAGTGCTTTTATTAATCATAATAAAGTTATTACATGAACTAAATAGACTGTAGACGACCCGACCCGGTCGGATCCGGTCCAACCCGATTGGGTTTAGGACATCTTTCCAACAGAGTATTCCCGCAAACGGAACCAAAAACAAGTTTTTGGCGCCGTTGCCGGGAATCGCACGGTTGTCTAGTTTCTATTAATTTTTTCTGCTTTTGTTACTTAATTTTTCGTAGATAGGTTTTTGTTTCTATCCTTTCTAGTTTCTACATTGATTCGGGACATCCGAGGTTGAATTATCGACTCCACGTTTTTAGCGATCGAACTTTTGGATAAAAGGATCGTTTAGCACTCGTTAGTATTTTGGCCGTAACTTTCGGCTCGAGTGTCCGCTTGGCGCGCGCAGACCCCAATTCGAAAGCTCATTCCGATGCCGACGACATGATGAAATGCCTATGGCCGTTCGACACCGTTTTCGAGGTCAAAATCTGCTGTTTTCCCTTCCATTTTGGGCTCAGAAGATTTCAACACGTTTTTCTCCCTTTTTTTTCGTTTTCTGTTTTTCTGCTTTTAAATTTTTCGTAGGTAGATTTTCTCTGTTTCGTTTCTTTTATGTTTCTTCATCCTTTCCAAAGGAAAAATTTTAAACGAAAAAACAAAGGGTCACCCAATCTTCTACCGAGGATTGAGGACATGGATGAGCAAAGTCGATCGCCAAACGCCCGTCCACTTATCACCTTTGTAGATGACGGACCGGGAGGGACTATCGTTTTGCACGTAGACTTTGATATTAGTACCGCGCCAGGGTGTCACCTATGTTCTTATTGTTCCCACTGCTCGGGAGGTGGAGATTTCACCATCGAGGAGTTGGCGCTTCTAGGACGTCCGTACACAATCCTTAGGAAATTTCCTTAGTCTGGATTGCCAAACGCCCGTCCACTTCAACCTTCAGCAGACGCCCGTCCATCATCCGACGCCCGCCTTGACTAGTTTTTATTGATTTTTCTGCTTTTATCACGAATTTTTTTCGTTGATAGGTTTTTGTTTCTATCCTTTCTAGTTTCTACATTGATTCGGGACATCCGAGGTTGAATTATCTGGACTCCACGTTTTTAGCGGTCGAACTTTTGGATAAAATGGATCGTTTTAGCACTCGTTAGTATTTTGGCCGTAACTTTCGGCTCGAGTGTCCGTTTGGCGCGCATGACCCCAATTCGGAAAGCTCTTCCGACGCCAACGACGTGGCGAACCGCCGGAGGCCGTTCGATGCCGTTTTCGAGGTCAAAATCCACTGTTTTCCCTTCCATTTTGGGCTCAGAAGATTTCAACACGTTTTTCTCCCTTTTATCGGTTTCTTGTTTTCTGTTTTAAACCTTTCGTAGGTAGGTTTCTGTTTAAGTTTTCCGTATCTTTTTCTGTTTCTTTATCTTATTAAAATAATAATAAAAGGCTTTCTAGGGTTTGATAGGTTTCATAGGTTGTCTATTGTCGTTTTTAGGTTTCATAGTTTTGTTTTCGTTTTTAATAAACACTAGGGTTTCTGTTTTAATGATATGATATTAGGTTATTTCTGGGGTTGCTGCTGTCTTCTGATATAGGTCGAGTCTGCTGTGCTTTTCTGCTAAGTCAGACGGGCGTCCATAGTAAGTGAACGCCCGTCCGCCCCAAAACGCATCAACGCTGTTATGTTTTTAGAGAGTCGACGAGCGTTTGCCTTTTTCCCGAACGCCCGCCTCGCTCGCATGTGGTTCTCGTCAAGGCGTCTCGCATGCTGAACGTCCGTCCAGTGTGTCAATTTCTAGTGAATAGAATTTGTTTTTGATACATGCTTCATTATTTGACGTGGATATTTTCATACGGGCTTCTGTGGCTAATTATTTTTACATAGATGTTCTGAACTTGCATGTTTATATCTTTCCATCTACTAATCCATGTTAAATAATTGATTAATTTTTATATACATGCTTCATTTTTCGACATGGATGTTTTATTGTGAGCCTCTGTGGCCTTTGTTTATGCGTAGATGTCATGTTCTTTCACCGTTATGGTTTTCTTTCCATCTATTGCAATCCATGTTGAGTAATTCACCTAGTTAGACGTGATTCCAAATTTGACTTATGCTGTTCCTTTTGTCGTCTGTCTAGGGTGTTAGGGTTGTTAAAGGCACGTCTACACTTCACATGGCAAGCTTCTGTGGCTTTGCATAATCGAATTTTGTTACGCTTCTGTGGCGTTATTTAGTAGATGTTTCTATATTTGACCTCGCTTAGATTTGGGCGACATCTATGGAATTAGTTGGGCTAGCATTTTCTTTATTTTCTTTTTGCCTTTTTAGTATAGTTGCATATCATTTAGTTGCATTGTATTTTATTCTGTTTTTTTTCTTTCATTTTTATTTATCTTTTTAGTGCACCTAGCCCTGCTACTTTGTAGTGTCCTCTATCCTTATTTCTGTATGCACATGTTGGACTTTATTTGTATTGTAAGCTTCTGTGGCTTATTTGACGCTTAGGTGTCCTATGTTTTCCCCGTGTGGTGATTGTTCCATCTGAGCAATTATATCATGTGCTTACTTCTTGTCTTTCATTATATTTTAGCGATATGTTATATTCCCCCGTGTTCCCCGAGATACTGCCATGTTTTTCAAGTGGTGCAGGCACATTTTTAGTTGTTTTTGTTAAGCTAGCCTTGGAAGTGAATCTGGAAAGGAATACATATGACATCTCATGCCTCGGAACCGGGGATCGATTATCTTTCCTTCTTCAGCCAATCTTCATATCATTACCAAATCAGCTAAGTACTTTATCTTTTCTTTAATTTTGCACAACATGAGGACATGTTGTCATTTAAGTGTGGGGGAGGGAATAGATGGTTTATGTGTATCTACCATTTGCTTAATTCGTTATGTTTATGTTTCTATGCAAAATGAGCTAGAATTTTCGAAATTTTTGTTTTTGTTTTGTCCCGAGTAAGCAATGCATAATTTTTGTTCGTTTATTTATAGTCATCCAAGCTATATATCATATGTTTGATAAGTTGGTTGTTTCACCTGAGATCTATTTTTCACGAGCCATAGTGAACGAGGAGCTAATTTATAAAGTTATACCCCTTTTTGGACGAGTGATCTTTGTTTTCTTATAAGTCATGTGCTTAGTGCTACGTATATATCTTGAGATTTATGATAGTTTGTATTTAGATCCGAAGTATGATATACTGTGAATATTTAAGGTTTGAATGTGATAAGTAGCACGTAACTTATTGTCAAATGAAAAAGTTGAAAAGTAAATGAAGTAATTGGGTGTGTCGAAAGCTGGTCAATGATTTGAGTGCGGTAGGGTATACCACGTATGTCCTATACCACTATGATGACTAAAAGCTCACGACAGTCAGAAAAAGATGCCTTATGATTGGAGTAAGGTAGGGTATATCTCGAATATCCTATTCTTCTATGACAGGGCAAGAGCTCATTCTGATGTGTGTTTAAAAGTGAAATAGTTAAATCAACTTATATGAAGAATTGTTATGAATGGATATAAGACTAAGTTATCGTCTATCTTATCCCCAGTAGAAACTGATAGATATGCTGTAGGGATTATCCTCTGAGTATTTCAGAAAGGCCCTAGATATATTCTATCATCCTTTTCGGGATATTTTATGTTTGTAGGGTACATCTTATAAGTGTCATTTATTGCTAGTCTACAAGGGGGTATTAGCTAGTTTGCTTTGAAATTTTCAAGTTTGGACTTAGTGGAAGCTTTCTATGGCTTTGCACACACACAGTGGTGAACTTCTGATTTATTGGATCTATGCTATATTGTCTGAGATGTCTGTTTTCGTTTCGAGCCATGATTTTCGTTTTGTTTTGCTCGGGACGAGCAAAAGCTAAGTGTGGTGGAGTTGTTAAGGGTGATTTTATATGATTTATAACGTTATATTTTGTAACAATTTCCTCCATATTCGTATATTTTGCATAGGAATTAAGTGTTTAATGGAATTATTGAGCAAATGAGTTTTTAAACGGTTTAATCGCAAAATTGGTTAATTTATGTGTTTTATTGATGATTTTATGTTTATTTGAATACTATTACACTTTGCGATGTTTTTGATGACGTGTAGATGCATAATTGCGGTTCAAAAGATTATTAAATGAAGTTAAGAGTCAGATTTAGTTGATGAAAAAGAGATAAGGATGGAATTGGCTAGAAGAAAAGAGATAGAGTTGAAGATTTGAATTTGGATCCAATTAATGGCGCCCAAGTCCCGTCCACTGGATGGCGTCGAGAATATTGGGTCAAGCGTCCAGGTGAAGAAAGTTGATTCAGAGAGTTTGGACGCTGAGTGGACGGGCGTCTGAAGCAAGTCCAAGGCATCTGGACGGGCGTCCACGGCCGACATGCTGAAAACCGACTTACTTTTCTATAAATAGCAGCGCGGATTTCAACCCTAATCATACATTATTGAGACCTATTGATACACAATCATTAGGAGAAAACCCTAGGCGGCCCTAGCCCTCTTAAGGGAGGCTGGGGTTGCGATTTTTCTTGTTTTATATTCGTTTTTCTATTTCGTTTTGCTGAATGCTTGGAGGCTGAGCAATTTTTCAAACCATGTGAATCCGTTTCAGCAGGTTCTTTATTTTCAATCTAGATTTGTTTTGTGAATTTGATTAAAGTTGTATCTTTTATATGCTTATGTGTTATGCAATTGATATCGAGAGATGTATTGCTTATTGATGTTTACCGTATGACGAGAGTCGGTGTAAACCTTAGATCACCATAGGAAAGATGGGATTTTTAACCTTGACATAACGAGAGTTGATAGGTTGAATATATAGGTTGCTAGATTGAGAGATCTTACACCTTGTTTTGATAGCATCAATCTTATATATCGAGAGATGAGATATTGATAGGCGAATTATCTACGAGAGTAGGAATTCATACCTTTGATAGGTGAACCACATCTTTAATTAAATCATCACAAGATAACTTTAGAGAGGAAATAGAGGGTTGCGGGATCGGTGGATTATTGTTTGTTCATTGTTTAATCACCATGATCATCTTCTTGTTTACTGTTTATTTTATAGTTTATAGTTTAGATTTTGCTTTCGCTTTTATCCTTCCTGGCTTTGGACTGACAATCCTCTGTCCAGTTTATTTTATCGTTTTTAGTTTCATTTTAGTAGTAACAACCTTAGGAAAATTAATGAACTAGATACCCCGATTCCCTGAGATCGACTCCGGTATTAATCGCTGTACTACGATCCTTACACTTAGGGAATACCGGATTTATAAATTTTATTACTTGTTTGTTTTGTTAGATAAAATCCGTGACATCAGGCATATTAGGCATGCAAAGTCTCCTTCCATACCATACTGTACTATCATTACCTACCTGGAACCTTACGCCATTCCCTTCTTTAATTAATTCCTTTCTTTCTACAGGAGTGAAACCGTCTTTTGTGCTTCTTTTAACTTCTCTTTTAAAATTGGTTGAGCTGTCAAACAGATATTTTTACCTTAGTCAGAGGATTCACTACCTCAATCCTTAACTTCTCCATTTCTTTAATTAATTGTTCATGACTTGTTAAAACTATAATCGAACCACTATAGTTTTTCCTACTGTGCGAATTCGCCACTGAATTTGCTTTAGCCGGGTGATAGTGGATAGAAATATCATAATCCTTTATATATTCCAATCATCTTCTCTATCTCATATCCAACTCCTTATGAGTGAATATACTTGAGGCTTTGATGATCTGAGAAGATTTTACATTGTACACCATACAAGTAGTGTCTCCATATCTTCAAAGCAAACACTACTGTAGCCAATTCTAGATCATGTGTAGGATAAGTCTTCTCATACGATTTGAGTTTTCTGGAAGCATTAGCTATCACATGTCCTTCTTGTATAAGTACTCATCCAAGCCCTCCCCGAGACATCCTTTGTAAATTTCATATTCCTTAATCTGGATCGGTAGGATGAGGATTGAGGCGAGAGACCAAGCGGCTCTTTAACTCCCGAAATGATTCTTCATATTTGTCATTCCATAAAAACTTAGCATTCTTTTGAGTTAATTTGGGTAAGGGTTCTGCTAATAAGGAAAAGTCATTGACAAATTTCATGTAGTAACCTGAAAGCCCTAAAAACCTCTAATTTCAGATATAGTGGTCGGACTGGACCACTTGACCACTGCTTCCACTTTCTTTGGATCCACCGACACACCCTCTATTGATATTATGTGTCTTAGGAACTCAACTCTGTCCAACCAAAATTCGAACTTACTAAATTTGGCATATAACTTTGCTCCCCTTAAAGTCTACAATAACATTCTTAAGTATTCAGTATGCTATTTTTCATCTTTAGAATATATCAAAATATCATTAATTAACACAACCACAAACTTATCCAAGTAAGGGTTGAATACTCTATTCATCATATCTATAAATGCGGCTGGGGAATTGGTTAAACCAAAGGGCATTACCAAGAACTCATAGTGACCATAACAAGTTCTGAATGCTGTTTTGGATATATCCTCAATTTTGATCTTCAGTTGATGATATCCTGACCTTAAGTCTATTTTGGAAAAGACCTTAGAGCCTTGCAATTAATCAAAAAGATCATATATCCTTGGAAGGGAATATCTATTCTTGATTGTTATCTTGTTCATCTCTCATTAGTCAATGCACATCCTCATAGACCCATCTTTCTTCTTCATAAAAGTACAGGGGCTCCCCAAGGCGAAGTACTTGGCTGGATTATCTTTCTATCCAGCATATCTTGAAGTTGCTCCTTAAGTTCCTTCAGTTCAGCGGGTGCCATCCTATATGGCTGTTTAGAGATAATAGTGGCTCCTAGAACAAGGTTGATCTCAAACTCCACCTCATGATTCACTGGGGGAATTGGTAACCCCCCCAGGAAATACATCCAAAAATTCGTTCACCATAGGTACTTCCTCCAACTTATCTTTATTCTTGTCCACTTCTACTGCATATATCCAGCGCAACCTTTGTTCATTGCCCTCATGGCTGACATGGCCGATAACACTGGTATTGTCATATATCATCTTACCATTACCAGTTTTGTTCTCTTGAAACCTAACCTCTTCATGTCCAGGGGTCTCAAAAGTTACTTGCTTATTTCCACAATCCAACAACACATTGTGCAGAGATAGCCAATTTACTCACAAGATGATATCCAAGTCCATCACAATAAAATTTGAGGTGAAAACTTTGTCTCTTACTTTAACTTCAAATCCCTGAACATACTTATTGTCATAAACAGTTTTACCACCGGGGTTTCCGGGGAACTGGAGGTGGTGGTGGTGGATTCATTTGTCATTGCACAAATGAATATATAGCGGCTGTTATCACTCCCGGAGGCACAACAAGCAAGTTTGGCAGATTAGGCGTTCTATTGGCTGGGTTAGCTATCTGTGGTTGACCTTAAGTTTGGTTGGTCTCACCACTTGTTCCTTTCAGTTGGGTTGGTGTTCTTTGAATTCCTCATCCTTTTAAGAGAAAGTATCACATAGGAAGATTCAGACTTAACTTGTTCGGGAATAAAGGACGATAATAAGATTTTAAGGATTTCTTCACCAACTCCCTCTCCTATCTTAAACTTAATAACACTTCTTCTTAAAACTCTACGAAAGCTCTATGCCCAAAGTAGTTCAACCTTTGTTCTCTGATACCACCTGTAACGACCCGACCCGAAACCCGAGCAATTCCAGATCGAACCGTTCGGCCATGATCCGAGAAGTATATTTTTACGTAATATTTTTTTGTCTCTTTTAGAAAATATACAACTCAAGATCACGAAGCCTCTTGCGGTAAGAACACAAAGTAAAAGCGGAAGCTAAAAGGACTAATAAAAAGAAAACTCGGAACCACTTAAGTATCATCCATACCATAATATACAAACCATAACTTCGAGTACTAGGTTTACACAACATTACAATGAGTTAGGAACTACGCCAGTCTTTATATTATAAGATATGATAATACACAATAATACTTCAATCATCCATAATGTCTACAAGCCTGCCATCCCTAACCACAAGTGCCAAATGCTGGTCATGGAAGACGACGAAATAGGTGTAGACACCACGGAACCACCAGTAAGTAACGGTAATCGGTGTACGTCCGGGAACAACTGGAATAGACACTACCGGATTGACCTCTACGACGGGTGGTGCAATCGGTGGAACAACATGGACTGGTACAACATTAATGGGGGTAGAAGGAGGGTTAGCCTCAACCCACCTACAAACTCTCCGGGACCTCCTCAATGGAAAGTTGTTCATCTGCTAAGATTTAATATAAGGAATGAGCTACGAAGCTCAGTAAGGAAACCTTGCATCAAAGGGAACTAATACCTGTTACCGGGACCAGGACAAAGTTCCAGTCTTTCTTTCGCAAATAAATACATAGATATAATACAACAATAATATATTTAACTGTGGAAATATTATGGTTAATATTACATAATATTACATTGAACACGTTACATTGTAACATGTTACTTATGTATCAAAGAGACATATTAATTGTATTAAATAAACAATTAATATGTCCTAAAAGTCATAAAGTAACTATCTTTTGTCCTATTATGTAATAGCTTATACATAGCCGACTCTAGCATTTATTCTAGCCGGCTCTAGTTACTTTTACTTTACTAGCTAGGATCCTCTCTTGTATCTATTTATACTCATTCTTTCAACATGAATAAACAAGTTGAAGTTTACTCAAGTATAATTTACTTTCTCAAACTCTCTTCATGGTAGCAGAGCCTTAAACTCTCGAATCATTGCAAATTCTCGGTACCTCTTTGAATCAAGAATGTCTTCATTATCTGAAGCTTCATCACCCTCAGTTGAGTCCCAGCTGCCTCAGCAGACTGGGGTCACTGAAAACCACTCTTTTACAAATCACAGACTTGATGGCAACAACTACCTGCTGTGGTCAAGATCTATGAAAATGTATATCTCAGGCCAGAGCAAGATGGGATATTTGTCTGGTTCCAAACCTGCCCCTGCTGAAACGGACCCCAAGTTTGAAGCATGGGATACAGAAAATAACCAAGTCATGACCATCATCACGAGGTCAATGACAAAAGAGATCACTGAGAACTTCATGATGTATGATACTGCAAAGGAAATCTGGGACAATGCCGAGAGACCTTTACTCAAAAAGGACAATACATCCGAGGTCTATGATCTTGAAGCTCAAATCCAAAATTGCAGGCAAGGGATATGTCTGTAACTCAATACTTCAACCAACTATCTAGGGCATGGCAACACCTAGATATGTTGGAAACTCACCTCTGGAATGATGTTAAGGATGCTGCCCTTTATAAGGACATTATTGAGAAAAAGAGAGTATTCAAATTTCTTACTGGACTGAATCCTACTCTTGATGATGTTAGAGGAAGAATACTTGCCACAAAACCTCTCCCCAATCTCAAATCCATGTTTGCTGAGGTCAAACATGAGGAAAGCAGGAGGAAAGTGATGCTCATTGAACTCCCCGCTAACAACCCCTTGAAAGTGCTACCCTGCCATTGTCGAGGAAGCTCTTTGAGGTACTTGAGACATCCAGGAAGCCTCTTGATAGAACTAGAAAGTTGTTTCGTGAGCACCGCAACGCACAAATCACACCAAGGACACTTGCTTTGGAAGCTACATGGCAAGCCTAACTCCTCCAGGCCTACCAGGAAAGTCGAGGCGAGGCATGTCAATGAAGAGGAGAATGATAACAAGTGAATGCTCGTTTGTCGCATTCAAAGCTTTCCTCACCCAACAAAAAGAAGGTAGTCCTCTCTTGACATAGCTACTCAAAGCTAGTGTGGGTAAATTCTACTCTTCTATTAGTAATGAAACATGGATTGTTGATTAGGGGGCCTCCTCCTATATGACTGGCAATAAAAACCTCATAACTCAACTTATGCCATGTCATTAAATTCACAAAGTTAAAGGCTAGCGATGGATCTATCTCGTGTGCAAAAGGTTTTGGGCTCATTAAACTCACTAATAAGATATGCCTAAAGAATGTCCTATTTGTTCCAAACTTAGATCGCAATCTCATATATGTCAAGAGACTAGCAAAAAAATTGAATTGAATTTGTTGTTTTTAATAAGAATCGGTGCACTTTCAGACCCTTCTTCACTGGAAGTGATGGGGGAGGCTAAACCCTCGCTCAGATTGTATGTGGTCAACCTGCTGAAGATGTAAGATCAAGATGAATCGCCTCAAGAAAGACTGCACTTCAACCTTAGACAATATCATGTTATGGCATTATAGACTAGGACATCCAAGTTTTGGTTATTTGAAGTCAGTAATTCTGAATTATTTAAAGGATATAATGTCAATGATCTTCAATGTGATATTTGCCAATTTGCCAAACTTACCAAATCAGATATACCAAAGCGCTTTATGTGCCATCCACACCTTTCACTTTAATTAATAGTGATGTATAGGGACCTTCAAGAGTAAAAAGTATAACAGAAAAAGGTGGTTTGTCACTTTCATTGATGATCATACTAGGAACACATGGTTGTTTTTAATGAAGGATAAATCGATGTTGGAACAATTTTTCAGAATTTTACAACATGATCTCTACTCAATTTGACACTAAGATCAAGATCTTAAAGGCGATAATGCACTTGAGTACTATGAGTCTAACCTCGTAATTTCTTGATGAATAAGGGGATTGTCCATATCAAGTAGTTGTGTGGAAACACCTCAACAAAATGGGGTTCTTGAGAGAAAGAACAGCACTCTTTGGAGATGGCTAGATCAATCATGTTCACCACACATGTTCCAAAGTATATGTGGGGTGAAGCTATATTAACTGCCACTTACTTAATCAACAGACTTCCCAACAGAGTGTTTAGGCTTCAAAACTCCTATCCAAACCCTCCTGACCACACACTCCTGGCCTCATCTTGTTTCCTAATTACCTCCAAAAATCTTTGGTTGCATTGTATTTGTTTACATCCATGCCCAACATGAAGCAAACTTGATCCCAAAGCTCACAAGTGCATTTTCCTAGGATATGCAAAGGACATGAAAGGTTACAGTGTTATTCTCCTTCGAAAGAGATTTTACAATTCTATGGATGTAAAATTCTTTGAAAGAACTCCTACTACAGCAAGTCCATCGAGGCGATCACCGATGGAAACCTGATTGAAATTGACCTAAATCCGTTCCCTCAGCAAACTCTTAACCTCAAAGAACCCATCGATTCTCAACAGATGAACCTCAACCTTACTCGACTCTCGGCGCCTCTACGGATCCTCAAAGAACCTCATCGAACAGAGCCTATTGACCCAGAGCCTCACGATACTCAAAGAACCCATCGACCTCTCGACTGCCGACATTGATGATAGACCTATTGCTATTAGGAAGGGAAAGAGATCTTGCACTACTGATCATTCTATTCATAATTATTTATCTTATGATCAGTTATCACCTGCTTTTGCCATGTTTACACAGGATTTGGATACTCACTCTATTCCTAAGAATATACAGGAAGCTCTCCAACATGATAAGTGGAAGGCAGCTGTCAAAACTGAAATGACTGCTCTCCTTGACAACCATACCTGGGACCTCACCACTCTCCCACATGGAAAGAAGACAGTCAGCTGTAAGTGGCTGTTCACTATCAAGTACAATGCTGATGGTACTATTGACAAATACAAAGCTAGACTGGTTGCAAGGGGATTCACTCAAACATATGGACTTGACTACAAAGAGACCTTTGCACCTGTGGCAAAGTTAAACACTGTCAGGGTACTGATCTCACTTGCTGTCCAACTTGACTGGCCTCTCCACCAATTGGATATCAAGAATGCTTTCCTAAATGGTGACCTTACTGAGGAAGTCTATATGAATGTACCTCCTGGTTTTACCAATCCTCACACTCAAGGAAAGGTTTGTAAATTGAGGAAATCTCTATATGGCCTAAAGCAATCCCCAAGAGCCTGGTTTGGGAAACTCACTACTGTGGTTAAAGCTGCTGGAAATCATCAATGCAACTCAGATCACACCATGTTTATCAAGACCACTAGCCAGAAAAGATCTATTCTTATTGTATATGTGGATGATATCATCCTCACTGGTGATGACACTACTGAGATCCAGAATTTGAAGACTCTACTGGCAAAGGTTTTTCAAGTCAAGGATTTGGGCTATCTTAAAATACTTCCTTGGTATGGAAATTGCAAGAAACAACCAGGGTATCTCTATCTCTCAAAGGAAATATGTCTTGGACTTTGAAGGAAAGCGGTATCTTTGGGATGCAAACTCTTTGTATCCCCGAGTAGACCCAGTAATACCTCGCTTTGCATGGTGACATTCTTTGTCGAGAAAGGATCAATATCAAAGACTTGTAGGAAACTCATTTATCTCGTCCCATACAAGACTGATATTGCATATGGAGTCGATCACAGTTAGCCGGTTCATGCATTGCCCTCTTGAGCAACATTGGGATGTTGTGAGCGGGATCTTGAGGTACCAAGTCCACTCTGGCCAAGGCTTACATTTCACCAAATCTTTGAGAGATCTATCAAGGTTTACACCGATCTTTGATTTGGTGGTCATCACATAGACGGAAGATCTACTACTGAGCTCATTGTTTTATGTATGGGAAATCTTGTCACTGGAGGAGCAAGAAACAACCCTCATCTCTAGAAGCGAAGTATGAAGTGAACTCGGGCACTAGTTTTGGGTATTTGTGAAGCTCTATGGATAAAAAGGTCTGGACCGAACTTCAAATTTCTTCAAAGAACCTATCACACTCTCTTTGTGACAATAATTCAGCCTTATGCATGGCGGAGGATCGATTCATCATGATAAAACCAAACATGTTGATATTGTGAGACATTTCCTTAAAAGAAGATCGATGCCAAGATCATTCAACTTCAAGTATGTTCCTCAAACAGACCAAAATGTCGATATTCTCACAAAGGCAATTCCACCGCTTATGTTCAGCAGACTGAGTAGCAAACTTGGCTGTATTAACATATACAACCCAGTTTGAGGGGGGGGGGTGTGGAAATATTATGGTTAATATTACATAATATTACATTGAACACGTTACATTGTAACATGTTACTTATGTATCAAAGAGACATATTAATTGTATTAAATAAACAATTAATATGTCCTAAAAGTCAAAAAGTAACCATCTTTTGTCATATTATGTAATAGCTTATACATAGCCGACTCTAGCATTTATTCTAGCCGGCTCTAGTTACTTTTACTTTACTAGCTAGGATCCTCTTTTGTATCTATTTATACTCATTCTTTCAACATGAATAAACAAGTTGAAGTTTACTCAAGTATAATTTACTTTCTCAAACTCTCTTCATTAACAAATCTACTAATACTGCTTGAACACAAATAAATAAGAGTAGAAGCAAATAGTCATTCCATGCTCCACAAATTAATTTAACTACCATACATTACATTTCTAACTTTACTGTACCATTTCTCTAATCGTAACTGAACATTTCTGTAACTGCATCGGTTCATGAGTACAATGCCACATTTATTTTATCCCAATGTGGAGGGCCTAAAACTAAACAGTGTGACATACCGGAAATGTTCACTATTTTATCCTGTGGACGGGGCCTGACCGGCTCCAGCCTGTTCTCCTTATTTTATCCCGGGAGCCGGGCCTGATGCTGGGGACCCTCGAGAGTTCACTGTCCATTCATTAAAGCTAGTACTTAACCATGAACCAATTTTATGTTTTTTTAGGGGGAAGGGCCCAGAAGGACAAAAAAAATCATAAATGGGGATAGAAGGACGTTACTACATGTTTTGTGATTAAAAAGGACAAATTCATAATAATTGTAAAAAAAAACCTTTTACACATTAAACACATAGTAACACTAGGATAAAGTGTAATGTGACCAAAAAAACAAGTAGTAACAACCAACAAATTAGTAGTAACAACGCGCAAAAAAATGTAATGTGATCAATGAAAAAGTAGTAATGTGACCAATAAACAAGTAGTAACAGACAAAAAATAAGTAGTAATGTGACCCATAAAATGTAGTAATGGCCAATAAACAAGCAATAATGACCCGTAGAATAGATAAAGTTACATAAAATATGTAGTAACGTTAAAAATTAATAGTAACAACCCTAAACCTTAAACTTTCTCAAAAATAAAATAAAATAATACAGGCTTCTTCTCTGGCAACCATGGCCGACAATCCGGCAATCCGGCTCACCTTCCTCGTTGATGGGGCTCAGATCCTGATGCTCAGGCTCTCATCTGCTTGAGGATTGTGAAGAATTTTCATCTCCGTCTTGCTTCAAGCACACAATCCGGCGTCCGGCCGCCACAGTCGGAATCTTGCCCCTAACATCCTTACAGCCCTCAATTGATGATTTCTGCCAAAAACAAATTAGCAGGAATTTCAAATTCTCGCCATTAATGTCGAATTCCACTTCCATTGATTGCTCTTCTTACAATAATGATGTTTTTGTTGATGGAAAATACTCGGTTGAGCTGATAAAGGTTGGAGAACAGAGTTGATGCGGTGGTGTTACCTCGAATTGGAGTGGCGTTGATGTTCCACGGCCACTGCTAATCGGAACACCGTCGGAGGCGGGGCTGTATCCGGTGGTGTTGTTCCTTCATGGATTTTTGCTTTATAAATCGTTCTACTCTCAACTTGTTCAACATATTGCCTCACATGGATTCATCGTTGTCGCTCCATAGGTTTGCAGCTCCCACCGGAAATTGCAGCTCCGGCCCCATCGTTGTTTCTTCTGCCGGAAATTGTAGCCGCCGCCGCTCACCCCACAACAAACCCCTTCTAACCCTAATCGCATGTTAATGCTGTGATGCGCACAAAACAGAAGTTATTGATCGCCAGAAGCATAAAATCATAGCATGTTTATCTATCTAGGAAAAGGGTATATTGGTAAGTTTACACATGTTTTGTCCTTATTAATATTTAGTTTCCTTGGATCCTGATAATCAAATTAATCTGTCTTTCTTGGCAAAAACCTATTTTTTTTATTTCTTCCACATATATTCTTACAATCATATTCACACCTTTAACTGATTACACATTTATCGATCTATTCCAACATGAATATAGGAATGTGCTTATGTATTTATAAAAACTAATAACAACAAGTGTCTATACTAGCTAGTTGGGTCAAGATATATCTATTTATTTGTATATATACTTGCGCATGTGGTGGAACTGAACAATTCGTAAGTAAATCATTTATTTATTTCAATTGATAAAGTCTGCATCATAAATAAAAGCATATGAGTTCGAAGAAAACAAAAGAAATTAAGCCTAATTAGCAGAATATAAGAAGTCTGTTTGTCTAATCAAATAAATTAAATATTGAACATTTAAGTTGATCATTCTGAATAACATGATCCTCATATTTCAACTTCAATGATTTATTTATTTATTTATTTAAATATATGTAATTAATTTTCTTTTTCTAACTCATCAATCAACATAACTGTTTGTGAAAGTACCACATTTATCTTGTGCGTATGTCAAACAACTACTTCTGTAATATTCAACAATCACATGCGACTATACTATAAATGGCGTGAAGGTTTTATACACATATACATATATATCGTTCCCCAGTGTTTTCAAAAGCATGGAAAAACTAAAACATATAATCAAAGAGGAAACAATTTAACACATAATATGACAAAACTTTGATGTGTTGGGGTCCTTACCTTGTTGGCTTGAAGTAGAAACCGTAGTCTTCCTCCACTAGAAAGTATTCCTCACTAAATACTAAAAATTTGCTGCGACCCCTTTGCAGTAAAAATCTTCAGAATGAAAAAGTGTTTAAGGATGAAGAAGTGGATTAGGAAGAGAGTGGTGGAAAAAATGGTTAAAAGGTGTTTTAAGGGATAGTGAGAAAATTGAAGTTTTAATAGGAATTTTTTCTCTTCTCAACTTCCGTTGAGTGAGTTATTTAGAGGATGAAAATGATGTAACCTTTCATCAATTGACAGTTATATCACATGATTCTCTCGGCCCCTCTTTGAATTTGACAGTTATAGTACATAATGGGTTCCGTCCCATTAGATGCTACTCTGTACCCTTCTTATTTATTTTTTATTTTTTTGACATCACCAAGACCCGAAAGTGACGTGGCAAGGAAGTTAGATTTGGGGTATCACACCGACATGATGGCGGAGGACATGAAGGAAAAAAGTGCAAAGGAATGTACATTTTTGAAACTTTATATGTGTTCTTCTTTTTTTATATACTAGCAAAAAATGAAAAAAAACATGAACATTTGATCTGTGAATACTGTGTTTTGATTTAGTTGCCCTAATAGACTCGACAACCGAGGATAAGATGATGATTACGGTGGAAGATGAAGATGAAGAACCGGATGGAAGTTTTAAAAAATGATTTAACAGAATCGATACTGTATGACTCCAGTATAAACAGACTATAAAACAGACTCAAATATATACATCAATCTCAATCTTAAATAAAAAGTATTCTTGAAATGAGTCCCCGGCAACGGTGCCAAAAATCTTGATCGCGTGCAAGGCACTTACTAGAAATAGGACTTGGTCTATCATAGTAGAGTACTGGCAAATCAAGGTCGATCCCATAGAGACTCGTAAGAACGTCTAATTATCAAGATTGAGTTGTCACGATAACGGTCTACGACCAACTATAATATAGACAGTAGTAACATTGATAACAATCAACTAGCAAGATTATGCAAGTTCAATGAAACAGACTAGAGTTTCTAAGGTATTAGTTCAGTTATGAGTAATTAGTTATCCCCCCCACACATGCAACAGTCCTCCCCATTTGTGAATTTATTCATTGTTCAGCTACGGGTACAACTCCTAACCCTATCTACTCCGACAATGGCAGTAGACAATCTATACACAAGCTACCCTTCTTAATTGGTCCGTAATAGCCCATACGCATAAAGAACTAGAGCTGTCGATATTGAGCGTTAACTCATACCGCAAACCCGCCTAGACAGCTATCGACATTGACCAGCACGTTCCTAGGGTCCATCAAGATATTGTCCTAATTAACACTTCACTTGTGGTCCTTCATGTTAATTCACAAAGACATGCAAATAGTTGATCAGGCTAAAAACATGTAAATTAAATCTATCGATCAATGTAGCTGGCGCCGATTATCATGAAGTAGTAATTTACTAGGTATTCAGATCTAGCGATATAGACCGTCAAAGATCTAAAGAATGCAACTACTATTTAATGATTTCTTCACCAACGAATCAGATCTATAACACATGGGGTAAAATAAACTAACTACTACATAATTAAACTAAATAAGCAATTAAAACATACTAGTCGAATATAACGACGATAGATCTACATCTTGGAAGAGACAGAAAATCATACCCTCGAAGACGAGCGTAGATCTCCTTCGGATCTCTCCCTAGGCAGCGACTCCGTCGTCTCTCCGACCAGAACTCATAAAATAAAGAAAATAAAGAACAATGAACTTTTATCGCATAATACTTGTCTTGAAAATTGTACACTTCTGTTCTTAGGTGAAGCCTCTTATTTATAGCTATCTAAACCGACTTAGGAACAACTAGTTCGACCCCTCGTCCAAGAAAACGCGTTTCGGAAGCTTCTGGGACCTCGGTAAGTCGGCACCGCCCCTCGGGTTACCGAGGGTAATTTTGTCATTTTTCTCCAACCGACTTAACTTGGATGCTTCTAGAATACCCTAGGCCCATTCTTTTAGTTCAGTCCACTCCAGATTTGTCCATCATGCTCAGTCCAATATTTCGTATCCTGAAAATCATCAAATAACGCACGAAATAATATCAAAATAGAGAAAATAAACGCTAAGTACAGATTTCTCGACTCACGAACCCGACATATGATATTCAACGTAAATGGTTCATATTTATAGGTCGAAACAACTATTTTTAGCTCATAATGGATAGAATATTGATGCCGTAGAATAGACTATTTTAACCGTCATCATGACATGAAATTGCTATTGGCCGGAAAATATGTACAGTCAGCAATTTCCGGTATTGAGGACTATTTTTGTATAAAAAAGATCACTTGCAGGACTAAAATTGTCGTCGGAGAAAAACCAGGACTAAAATCGCATAACGTGTCCAGTTACAGGACTAAAATTGCAATTTATCCCATAAATGGTTGAGATACTAGGTCTTTGTAATATTAATATTGACGGTAGGAAAAATATTTTTCATTGATTCAATAACTGAGTACAACCATTGTCTTATACTACTCCACATCTTGGAGAGTAAGTCATCGATAAATAATTTAAATAAATACACGATAATATTAATAAACAAATGATAAGTATTCGACTTTTGAAATATCCTCAATACGCCCCTGCAATCCTACTGGAAGAGGGAGAACATGGAGACTGGTCTTCAGATCTTCAAAACGTGGGTGGCCAAGTGGTTAGTCAAAGTGTCCGCAATTTGATACTTGGAGAAGACGAAGGAAACTTGAACTTGCTTCAAGGCAACCAGTTCATGAACATGGTGAAAATCCAACTCAATATGTTTGGTACAGGCATGAAAGACAGGGTTCGCAGCCAAATATGTCGCATCAATATTGTCACACCATAAAACCGGAGCGGATGGAAGAGTAATTCGCATTTCACGAAGGACTTGTGTAAGCCATTGGATTCGGGCTGCAGTATTAGAGAGAGACTTATATTCTGCTTCTATACTACTCTTGGCCATGGTAAGCTGCTTTTTACAGCGCCAGCTAATCAAATTGGATCCCAAGAAAATACAATATCCGCCAACAGAGCGACGTTCATCGGTGTCAGTGGCCCAATCAACATCAGAGTAAGCATGTAGAGTGGGGGCTGAGAGGCGAGAAAAAAAGAGACCGTCGGATATAGAATGTTTCAAGTAGTGGAGGATACGCTTAACTACAGCCCAATGAGACTCGGTGGGAGAGTGCATAAACTTGTTGACCTTATGTACCGCAAACGCAATGTCAGGCCGAGTGAACTGTAAATATTGTAAGCCGCCAACGATGGCCTGGTAGAGAGTTGGGTCGGAGAAGGCTGGACCATCATCACGGACAAGTCGACATTTGGCAGCCATAGGAGAAACGCAAGGCTTGGACTTGTCCATACCGGACCGCTGAAGTAACTGTAGTATATTTTTGCACTGGGTAAGATATAGACCATCAGTGGTGTGACGAACCTCGATACTGATAAAGCTCTACATAGTACCATTAATTATACCTTTATTCACCCCGAAATATGCTCAAGAGAGGATAGATAGGCTCGTTATTATATGGAATATGTGTTAAATTCTATGTGAGTGTTCCTAAGTTTGTAGTTCTGTATTTGTGTCATTATCCCGAAGATTTGGTACTGTTTTGCCTTGTTTTTATGTATTTTCAGGATGTATCAAATCCGGAGCATTCAAGGACGGAGCTGGACCAGAGGAAAGAATGTTGGGCCAAGTAAATAAAGTCCAAGAAGATATCTGCCAAAGAAAAAGAAGAATTGAAGGCTCGGTTTACCGTGGAATAGGCCCGATAAACCGAGGGTCTTGGGAAACAAAAAATCGATTCTGCCACATTTACTAGGTCGGTTATGGTTTTTGAGAGTCATAAGTCGGTTATTGTATCTATATAAGGCCGCATAAACTGATTATTGCAGAAGCTCTCAATTATATTCCATCTTTTATTATATACAATATACAATTTGATGAAATAAAGTTCCTTTAAGCTTTTGAAGTTTATTTTATGGTTTCCATCCCTTCCTTGCCATCTCTAGCTTGAGTGGACCAAGCTAGATCTCCATTGTTGAAGGTATGAAGCTTTGAACGTTCCTTTATCTTTAATATGGTAGATCTGTTTGCATTCATGTGTTTTAGTTAATCTTCATGTTTAACGACCCATAATTTACTTAGATTAATTAGCATTGAGCAATGTAGATCCGAGGAAATAGGAAAAGCCGCCTTGATGAAACTGCTTTGTCTATACCGGTTTACCGAGGCAAAATTTAGAAAACCTAATCTGGAGGTTCAATGTCAGCTACGTTGATCGACAGAAATAATTAAAACGAGTAATAGGTCTGGCCAATCTAGTATTCGTAATTCATAAATTAACATGAAGTACTGATGGTGAAGTGTTAGTTAGGACATTGTCTTGATGGACCCTAGGAACGTGCTAATCAGTGTCGATAGTTGCCTAGGCGGGTTAGCGGTATGAGTTAGCGCTCAATACTGGCAATTAGAGGTCTTTATGCGTATGGCTATTACGGACCAATTAAGGAGGGTAGCTGGCGTATAGATTATCTACTACCATGGTCGGAGTAGATAGGGTTAGGGATTGCACCCGTAGCTTAAAACTGAATTAAAAGCTCGCTCGATTAATTTAAGGAAATTATGTGGGGAAGTAAACATAAGGATTAGCTAAGCCAAGTTAGTAGATAGGTGGGATGAGGGGGAGGAATACCAAGTTTCTTTTATGTTAATTGTTGGTCAATCGTTTATGCTTGAGTTGCATTGTCTCTGTGGGATCGACCCTGATTCGCCCTTGCTATACTGCGATTGACCTAGTACTCTTGCTAGTAATATCGACATAAGTGACTTACACGCGATCAAGTTTTTGGCGCCGTTGCCGGGGACAATGGCCAATTTCAAGAATAAACGTTTTAATTCTAATTAAGAAATCGTTTTCTTTAAATTTATTTTCTTTTTGAATCTTGAGTCGTCCTGGATCAAACCTGCACTGATTAACTGCCAGAATAAGAAATTCTAGGCCCGGTTTACCTTAGGTTAACCCGATTTACGAGGTCAGAAAATCGAATCTCGACGTGATTTCTTGTTATTCTCGTGTATATCCGATTGATTTTAGTTAGTAGGTCCGCAATAGCTTGGGTTCATCCTAATCAAGCGGGAGTTGCTAACCTTTTCTTTGTTTTATTTTGTCTTTTTTGCAAGAATATCAGGACACTTCGGAAATTCCATCAAGCAAGAGCGATTAAGGCTAGACGAGTCAAACGCAATGCCTCATACCGTGTTGAACATCAAGCCAATCTCTATGTATTCTGGATCATAAGCCAGAGAGCAATATGAAGCAGACAAGAAGCATGGGTAGAGGGAGACTGAAACGCTTAAACAGGAAGCTGAGGAAACCTGAAAGAGTACGAGACTTATCGGCCATGTACGTTTCCTATCGAGCTAATTGACATATTTTCCGACTACGACTCCGATGATCCGGAAGAGGATCCGGACACTATGTTCTCAGAGTCTGAGGATTACCCGCACTCTGACATGGTAGAAAAGTTAGGAGACCCTGGGACGTTTCGACTCCCGATCTCTATCAATGGTATATCTGTAGGTTTAGGCCTTTGTGATTCCGGTTCAAGTTGTAGCATTCTTCCTCTTTCCCTCTGCCAGAAGATTAAGATTCCGGTTGTCATGGATCAAACCCGGTCCATGAACTTTGTCGATCGAACTAGAGATATGCCTGCCGGCTTGCTAAAATATGGCACGATTAAGGTAAGAGGATTCGTATTCCTAATAAATTTCACGGTTTTAGACGTACCTGAGGATCTGAGTGCCCCAGTTCTATTAGGTAGACCTTTCTTAGTGACCAGCAGGGCAATCATGGACTTTGATAATGGGGAAATCACTTAAGACTGAACAATGATGTTGTATCCATGAAAATCCTAGAGCCCCTAGATAATAGGCCGGAATGTTGCAAGATGACTTATGGTTCGGGGAAAGTGGAAATCATGGAGATAGAGAAGGAAAGGCATAGGCAACGAGAGGTTCTAGTGGAAACCTGTGAGCAAGAATTCGTGAAATTAATCCTTAGAGAACACGAAGAAAAGGACCACCGCAAGGCGCTCACAGAGGCTATTCCTTCCGTATTTCGTAGTGACAGAGTAGAGCTTATAATGGAAAATGTGGAATCCTTGGGCATAAAGATTAAATCTTGATGCAGAGGATGACCTAGCACACTAGCAAAGAGAGCAAGACGTGCTAGGAAGAGAGCTCAGAAAGTTTCTACAGAAAACCGGGAATGTCACTCCTAAAAGATAATGACCGACAAGAAGGGAAGTGCAGGACGGTTGAAACCTCGAAGACATGAGTTTGGCGAGTTAAAGCCCCAACCTTAGACTTAGTGGAGATCCGAAGGTAAGTCGAGCTGACGACTTTACACTCATAACTATTCTCTTGAACCCTTATTTATGAGAGAAGTCAATAAAAGTAGCCTGATGAAAGGATGAGCTTTTTTTCATCCTACCACACCCTTAGGCTTGAAACCGATGGTTTTTTGGAAGGTTTTTTTTACTCATTGTGGATTCTAGTGAAGTAGGTTAGGATTGAGTCGGAAGTAGCAACAAAAGGAGTAGAAACTAGTGATTTTTTAGGTCAGGATTGAGCAGTAAGTTGTTGTAAGAAGTGCAGATCAGGAGGGCAGAAAAATCTAGGAAAATAAGCCCCGGTAAACTAGGAGTTACCTCCGGGTTAGCGAGCTAGGTTTTTTCAGTTTCTGAGTGTCAGATTAAAAAGCAAACTTTTCGGTGACGCGTGAAGGACACACGTTGCATCAGCAAGTCCACTAGTTAGCAAAACCACCCTATTTTCCATTTTTTCTATCATTTCATCCTTTCCCACAATCCACCATAACTCCACCTCAATTCCATCAATCAAACCCCTCAAATCCCTCACCCTCATTACTCCTCTACCATCTATCCCACCAAATCCTTCCACCTTCTACCCATTTCTCCTATATAAACACCCTTCCACCACCATTATTCATCATCTTCATCACTTATATTCTTCTTCATCACCAAAATTTCTCCTTTTCTTTTCCTTTTCAAAATCGAGGCCACCATCACCGCCATTATCACCACCAAAAGCCTCTATTTTTCTTCCATTCTAACACCCAAACACCACTCTTTCCAACCTCCATTTCTTTGAATAGTCTTGTTGTAACACATTGTTCTTTATGATTCATCCTCTTCTATCATCAGTAGCACAGTCCTAGAAAAAACCAGGAAAAATCATCACCGGTAAATTGGGGGTACAGGCCAATTTA
Source organism: Gentiana macrophylla (assembly GCA_026214975.1). Classification (NCBI taxonomy): domain Eukaryota; kingdom Viridiplantae; phylum Streptophyta; class Magnoliopsida; order Gentianales; family Gentianaceae; genus Gentiana; species Gentiana macrophylla. The sequence goes on from CM047806.1 coordinate 56,017,297, forward strand.
CCGAGGGTCCATTTTCAGTTTCAGAATCATCTTCAGTCCCTGTCATCATCAGGATGGCCCCCAAGCGTAGCAGAACCGCCCATCGTCGAAGTGGTCACCAGTACGTATACGAAGATGCTAACCCCTTGATAGACGGGGTTGAGCAATTTTATTCTTTGGAGATTTATGAGTCGTTCCGAGGACATCGGAACAAAAGTCCGGTTGTCCGAGAGTGGGGCGTAGAATTGGACAACTGTGGTACTATCTTGCCGAGAGCCCTGAAGGTGCAAGATATTTTGGATATGGCTGAGGCACTGACAAGGTTCAATGCTACGGTGGTGCGGGAATTTTATGCGTATCTGGCGCATAACCTGAGAGCTACATTTGCTATGGTCCGGGAGGTAATGTAGATTTTACGATTAAGCGGATCAACGAATATCACGGGGTTCATAGTCCACCAGTAGGCCCAGATAAGTATACATCCTCTGCCAATGTTGAAGATCTGGAGAGGATGCAGATGATTGCTGATTATTTTGGGGTGCAATGGAAGCACAATCCTATGGAGCCCCCACCATCTTCTTGGAAAATGATTTATCCTGGGATAGGAAGATGGTCAACAAATTTGTATGTGCCTGCCTTCTGCCGACCAAGCTTACGGTATCTGTCACACTGAAGAGGGCGGATTTGATGTTTTACCTGGAGCAGGGATCTGCAGTTAACATCGGCATACTGATGCACATCCGCATTCATGAGATTGCCGCTACGTCCGAGTGAGAGCAGCTACCTATGGGCCAATGATAGATATGTTCGCTTCGGAGGACGAGGTTCCGGTTCTGGTTAGTGATGATTGGGAAGAGGCTGAACCGATGATCAGTTCATAGTCAGTTATGAGAGTACCAAGACGGGTCGGTTCAAGAGCTGAGAGAGAGCGTACTCCGGTTCTCGGAGGACCTCAATCCTAGTCTTGCTAGAGGAGCATTCACGAGAGATTGAGACTACATCGCAAAAAGGATAGAATTATAGACTTTTTAGGCATTCCTCCTGCGACCCCACCACCTAGGACTGCCCCACGTCACGGAGCATCTTCTTCCGCCGCTGCTACCTCAAGTTCTGGACCACCTCCCGGTTTTGAACCTAGAGATGACTGGGAGGATTATTACGATGAGGACTAGTTTTCTTTCTTTTCATTGTTCTTATTTTCCATTTTTTTTATTTCTTATCTAAATCTTGTGTGATTTTTTTAATAATATGATGATTTTGTCGGCTTAATTTGTTTGGAGTTATTTAATTTCTCTTTTACTGCCACACTATTATTATACGGTTTGTTGTCACCCAATTCTTCTTGGTTTGTTTGAGATACTTAGCGCGGAGTATTCGAGGACTTCTTACATTATCCTAATGCAATTACGGAGATCCAGTTCTTACTTGGCTCCACGCTTAACCGAAGCTAAGTTCCTTTTTGTTTTTATTATCATCATCTCATTGGGGACAATGTTTCGATTAAGTGGGGGGTAAGGGACATCACTTAGCTTCTTAGCATTATATCCGTTAATTGCGTGACTATCTTGATTCTCTTTGACGCATTTTTCACCACGTAGACTTTGATTCGTTTTGTCAAAATTTTGAAAACAAATGACATCTTTGACCTTTTGAAGTTAATTAATTACATCTTTGTTTCACTTTGCATAAGTAAAAGTAGTGCCCGCTTCTGAAGTAGTGGCGTATTAAACGCATATTCTGTTATGGACCACCATTTTAAGCACGTATAACTCACTTTCCCTGGTATGTAGTCGATAGCGCATTACTTTGACTAGAATTGACCGTAGCTTTATCTCGAATTTTGTTCTATCTATGGTCATTCGAGTCAAGTTGTGGATCTTATATGGGCTACGGATTCGGTAGTTTATCAAGAGTGGGACCGTGAGGATAAATAGTATTATGAGTGTTCACCCGTCAAGAAAGAGAAATAAATTGCAATATTCATATATCTATATTCTCTTTGGCAAAATAAAGTCGATGGAGCATAAGGCGCACGACTCTCATATCAAATAGACCAATAAATGCGAGCCTAGAGTAATACTCGGTTCACGATCTGCCTTGCCCAGTTGACTTGACTCAAAGCAATCAAAGAAAAATTCCATTAATAAAATACATGGCGTAAAGGGAAAAGCATGTTCGTGACTGGTTAGTTCGACTACGGGTTGACGTAATGTGAGATTGTCTGCATTGCTAGGAATCGAGGGGTTATTGCACACACACATTGGTTCATGACATGAATATTGTTTAATGTGTTACTTATGGATGTGAGTGAAATGATCTTGACCTTGACTTTGTGAGGCATAGCTGTTTTTAAATGACTTGTATATTGGTCGGGGTTTCATTTTTTGTTCGCCTTTTTGCTCGGGACGATCAAAAGCTAAGAGGGGGGTAGTTGATAATGCTCTACGTAGTACCATTAATTATACCTTTATTCACCCCAAAATATGATCAAGAGAGGATAGATAGGCTCGTTATTATATGGAATATGTGTTAAATGCTATGTGAGTGTTCCTAAATTCGTAATTCTGTATATGTGTCATTATCCTGAAGATTTGGTATTGTTTTGCCTTTTTTTTTAATGTATTTTCAGGATGTATCAAATCCGGAGCATTCAATGACGGAGCTGGACCAGAGGAAAGAATGTTGGGCCAAGTAAATAAAGTCAAAGAAGAGATCTGCCAGAGAAAAAGAAGAATTGAAGGATCGGTTTACCGTGGGCTAGGCCCGATAAACCGAGGGTCTTGGGGAACAAGAAATCGATTTTTCCGCATTCACTAGGTCGGTTAGGGTTTCTGAGAGTCATAAGTCGGCTATTGTATCTATATAAGACCGCATAAACTGATTATTGCAGAAGCTCTCAATTATATTCCATCTTTTATTATATACAATATACAATTTGATGAAATAAGGTTCCTTTAAACTTTTGAAGTTTATTTTAGTTTCCTTCCTTCCTTGCCATCTCTAGCATGAGTGGATCAAGCTAGATCTCCATTGTTGAAGGTATGAAGCTTTGAACGTTCCTTTATGTCTTTAATATGGTAGATCTGTTTGTATTCATGTGTTTTAGTTAATCTGCATGTTTAACGACCCCAGAATTTACTTAGATTAATCAGCATTGAGAAATGTAGATCCAGAAATAGGAAAAGCCGACCCCGGTAAACCGGCGGTCTATACCAGTTTACCTAGGCAACCTAATCTGGAGGTTCAGCGTCAGCCACGTTGATCGGCGAAATAATTAAAAGCGAGTAATAGGTGCGGTCAATCTAGTATTCGTACTTCATAAATTAACATGAAGTACTGATAGTGAAGCGTTAGTTAGTGCTGGATATACAGAAACCCGGATCCGGATCCGATCCATAATTGGATCGTTAGATCTGATTCACAGCACCCATCGAGACACTTGATCATGCACATCGGAGGCTACGAATTAAATTTGCATGCGATTTTACCACGATTTAATTCACATGATTAATTAATAAAACTACAAGAAGGTAGAAGATTTACCCAACAGAAAAGAAGCCGTGATCTTCCGGATTGTATCTCCAAGCGACGACTGGTGGACGTCGATCCCGTATACGAACCTCCTTGAATATGCTCCAAGGAAAAACCCTAGTTTTTCCTCCACCTAATGGCTAGAACAACAAACCAAATTTTCTTCTCTTTTTAGATGATGGTGGTGCAAATTGTGATATGATTTGTGTTAAGAGGAACTCTCTTTATATAGAAAATTAACTAGTCAAGAGAGAGTTATCATTTTCACACTACAATTACCTATTTCCGTAAGGAAAGATATTTGCCATAAAATAAGAGATAATTCCCATAAAATCAATCTCTTATCTCTTTTCATTAATTATCTAAACAAATAAATAATTAACTAATTACACATGTGACATAATCTAGGAAAATTTCATTTCCTAATTTTCTCACAAAATATGGCGCCACCTATGCCATTTAATTTAATAGAAAATGTCTTTTCTATTTTACATTTTATTTATCAAATAAATCATATTCGCATATTAATTAAATAGACCAACTATTTAATTTATTCTCGAGGTTCCACAAAACGAGAAAATACTCGCGTGTTAGGAGCCAACCCGTGGACCATGGACCTATAACCAGTAGCTAAAATAAATTGAATAAAATATTCATCGAACAGAATATTTCTACTCAACTTATTAATTCAGGAATTAAGCTACCATAAATCCGAAACTGAACTCTATCGATTATAAATATAACTTATTTTCAGAAAGTCAAGTCAATAAGTGTCTATTGATATAATCATTACATACAGAGTAACCCTTCATTGACTATCTGTAACGAAGCGGGATTATTTCCGTAAACCTTCTTCATTACATATTATCCTTATTTACCATCAACCCACTAGTGATCAATTAGTTCATAACCATTATGAACTCGGCCGATCGATCAGTTTCTAGGATCAACAAATAAGGGGATTGTCTTTCTACTTCCCACGGGAAGGAATGTATTCCATATCTGTGAGACACACACTCCTCACTCATTCAAGAATAGTGCCAACATGAAAGTGATTCAGATCGCGCCTCTTAGCAATCCGTAACGAACACATCAAACCCTATCTTGAAACAAGCAGGCATCTGCAATCACTTCATGATTACGGTTAATCCATATATGATCATCTTGTGATTTAATAATATTACTCAATCACGGAATTATATGAGAAATGCAAATTAAATCGGTCCAGTCCTATATGACTACAACATATATAAATGCCCCACTTAGATAACCAATATCGACGGTCCGGATAAGACGGTCACACCATAAAGTGTTCTGGGACGGTCACACCATAAAGTGTTCTGGGCGCATTAACGGTGGTATAATCAATAGACCCCATACTTTGATTAAGTTCACAATGGACTAACAATTTAAGTGTATCACCATAAACTTAATCCTCACATATGACACACACTAAGTTATATGGCTACATATGATACGACTTGGGGTTTTCAGCGGTGTATTACATTTAAGCACGAAGCAAATAATAAGACGAGAATAAATCTGTCATCTATTAATTATAAAACCAATTACAGAAATTGTCTTTCGGGCGCTACTTCTAACAATCTCCTACTTGCCCGTAAAGACAAGAAACAATTGTCTTTCGGGCACTACATCCAACAGTCTCCAACTTGCCCGTAAAGACAAGCAACAATTGTTTTTAGAGCACCACACCCTTATTCTTTCTATCCACAACATTCTCCCACTTTCTCTAAAGCAGATGGGACATATCTCCTATTTTTATACCTGCCAAGCGCTTATCAGTGACATTAGATGCCACACGACTTGGTAAACTGATCAGTTAGGTTGTCGGCTCGAGGCGATCTTTTACGACCGAAACATCGCCTCTCTGCATGGTCTGTCTGATCAGGTGGTACTCTCTCTCAATATGCTTTTGACCTCTTGTGACTGCGAAGATCGTTTGCATGACCAACCTCTAAACTGTTTTCACAGTAAAATGGTATCGGCTCATCGAGACCTGGAATCACTTCCCGATCCAACAAAGAACTTCTCAAGCCACACTGCCTCTTTAGCTGCTCCGAAAGCTGCAATGTATTGGACTAACAGAGTCAAATTGGCAGTGCTGGATTGCTCCAAACTATAGCTCAATGACTATGAGAAAACAATGAGCCTGTTGGTCCCTTGGAAAGGCTAACACAAGTTTAGAGGGGGGGTGAATAAACTTGTCACCAAAAACTTATCCTGAGCTGGAAAAGCCCCAGGAACTGAGTTTCTCTGAAACTCAAACTGATCTCGATTCGCTTTTGTTCTGTCCCTTAACTGTGAGGAGTTGATTAGCTCAGCTGAGTATAAGTCAATCTTGACTTATATTCGATCTTGTTAACTGGCAGCGGATAAATAATAGCCTTTAGTGCAATAGATGTGTGAATAGAAATCTAGACCTTTTATGTATCAGTTCTGTGCTGACTCGGTGTCTGGTGTTTGTTGAGTGATAATGCAATAAATAAAACAAACACAAATGCATAAAGTAAATTAACACAAGATTTGTTTATGGATGTTCCGGGTGGTGTAATCCCGTACGTCTCCCCTTCTCCTGTGGTGTAGGAGGTATCACTAGAATCTTGAGATAACCGTTACAAAATCCTAGCACTATGATAGTCCTTCACGACACCAAAGTTTCACTGTCTACACATAATGAAGAAAGGTAAGATTGCTCCCTTCATTCTGCACACTGATCTTTCGGAGGTGGAATTGCTCCTTCACCAGCTCACCACTAACACCAATACGATCCGCAGATCGCACCAAAAAGCTGTGGCAGCAAGTTGCAAACCGTATGAAGAAAGGTAGAATTGCTCTCTTCAAACTATGCACAGTAACCCTTTTTCACAAAGGTTAGGTTTAGAATTAATCAAGGATTAATTCGGTGAGTGTCTGATTCTTCCGGATGCGGCTTTGTAGCTCCAAGATGCCTTCTTTCCCCCTCAATGGGTTACTGGATCTTTCTTAGAAGTCTTCAAGGCAATTCCGTTGGCTTCCCCTTTTCCAGATATATGTAATCTGATTTTGTGGATCTGGATTTGGATCTTTGAATATGTACTTGTAAAGCTCTTTTCCGATCCTCTCTCTCTCTCCTTCAAGTGATTCTCTTGTGTATTTATAGGGGTGATGTAACGGTCACTAGCTCTTGTAGCCGTTACACTTGTCGTTTAGCCAACGTTCACATGTACGATCTTTTGTCGTATTGTCAGTTTAAATTCAACAAGGCCTTAACTCAGTTTTCTACTCTTCTTCAAAATCGAGTACCTTGTATACTTAACATCGACTTGATTGACTAAGTCAGAGTACACCATTCAGTTTCTTCTTTCCTGGTAACTGATAATCTTTGTCCTTAAGATTATTCAGTTTTACATGATCTATAACTCAGTTTCAAGTCACCACAGACTTGCCTGAATCCTGACTTATAGTCACGACTTAATCAGCTTCTAACTGAGTTTGCCACCTCAGTTCTTCAGTCTTCTGTAACTGAGTCTGTGTCCCTCAGTTCTTCAGTCTTCTAGATAAGCCAACTGAGTCTGTGTCCCTCAGCGAACTTATCTTCTTCAGTTCTTGCATAACTGAGTTTGAACCCTCAGTTCTTTATGTGCATATTCAGTTTTCTTGCTATAACTCAGTTTTCTTGTTGCGACTCAGCTGTTCGACTAGTTCCTATTCTATTACAATGCTTGTCTGAAACAATCTATACAAAGTTCAGACTCTAGATAGAACTTATACATTTATCTCTAGACCATTTCTTGCTTCTTCTTTCATTAAGCACTATAATGATTAATTCTGACTTCATCATCATGGGTTGTAAGTGATTTGTCTAATTACGTGACGAATCATCATCAAAACACAAATAATATTTCCAACAATTTCCCCCTTTTTGATGATGTATCATAACCCTTCCTAAAAGCAATAATAAAAGAATAGTGCAAGAAATCATAACGAAACAAATTAAGATAGCAAACTAGAACAGCCAAGTTTATTACAAGATTCAAATTGAAACAAACTGAGTTAAAAACTGAATAGATTACATCTTTTCTTTTTCCAGTGCTATTATCTTTTCTCCAAGAAAAATGCTTCTCTTAGTTTCCAGAAGTCTTCACAATCTATACAAAGTTCAGACTCTAGATAGAACTTATACATTTATCTCTAGACCATTTCTTGCTTCTTCTTTCATTAAGCACTATAACAGTTAGTTACGACTTCATCATCATGGGTTGTAAGTGATTTGTCTAATTACGTGACGAATCATCATCAAAACACAAATAATATTTCCAACAATTTCCCCCTTTTTGATGATGTATCATAACCCTTCCTAAAAGCAATAATAAAAGAATAGTGCAAGAAATCATAACGAAACAAATTAAGATAGCAAACTAGAACAGCCAAGTTTATTACAAGATTCAAATTGAAACAAACTGAGTTAAAAACTGAATAGATTACATCTTTTCTTTTTCCAGTGCTATTATCTTTTCTCCAAGAAAAATGCTTCTCTTAGTTTCCAGAAGTCTTCTTTCTTTTCCTTCTTCAATTGATTCGCCATATCTAGGCTTGATCTCCAGATATTCACTGATCAATTGATTTGCTTCTTCATTGTTGTTGTTTCTGAGCTTGATCAGTATTTCTTTAATCTCTTCGTTCATCAGCTTCTTCTTCTGATATGAGATTATATTCCTTCCTTTCAATCTTTTCAGCTTTTCTTTCTTGTTCCAATTTAGCTTCCCCCTTAGTTATTGTCTCTCCTGCCTTTAGTCGTTCTTTTTTCGATCGATCTGATTGCAAGTTTCTTCCTTATATTCAAACACAACTTTGACTGCGGTTTCTTCATCTTCTTCAGTCCTTGTTTCTGTGAAGGTCTCTTCGGCAGTTAATTCCTCAATCAGACTATCAGCTTTTTCTTCATTGAGTTGAGTGGTTAACAGATCATCATTTATCTGTTTGTCTTGTTCTTCCATCAACTGTTTGGCAAGGAATTCTTCATCTGTTTCAGCTTTAGCATCGCTTCCACCAGTACTAGCTTCATCCTTAACTTCATCACCAGCTTTATCTTCCCCCTTGGTTGAAGATAAGCGATAGCAATCTTCAAATAACTTACGGAGGGTGATGAGGTTAGAGTATTCGTTCAATCCTGAATAATGAGATCTTTCAATGAAGTCATGTAGATCGTAAAGCTTCTGCTGTAGGGTGTGCATTACGCCTTCAATGATTTCTTCCACATTTTTCCTTCTTTCGACTTGGTTTCTTGATCTTTGAGATTCTTCGATTGCCAATTTGCTTGTAGATGCCTCATGAACTTGTGATGAGGAACCGGTTTCAGGATAATAAAAATGAGTATCATGAACTGTCAGTTCCTTTTCATACTCAGCTTCACAAAATTCAGCGTCTTCCACAGCTTCTCTCTGCTTTTCAGTGTACTCCCCATACAACTCAGTTGGAGATTCACTATCTTCAGTTTCGTCAACATCATCATCTTCTTTAATTTCTTCATTTTCTTCTGTTTCACTTTCCTCATCTTCATTCTGTTCACTCTCTTCAGTTTCATCCTCAATCTGGATTACATTCTCAGTTTCAGTTTTCTTTGACTGAAGCTTGTTCCACATCCTCTTCTGCCTTCTCAGGGTTCTTTCGTCTAGATTCACAGTTCCACTTGAACTGGAGTCTGAAACTTCACTCCATCTTTCTTCTTCAATGATTTTTCTTTTCTTTGTCCCAGTGGACACTGATTTGAGTTTTGCTTTGGTTTCTGTGACTTTTGAGATGGAGAAATGATCTAGTATCCTTTGCACTAGATAAGTAAATCCCTTTTTTCAGTAAGAACATTTCTCCAGTATTCTTTCTTCCTTTGACTTTCTCTTTCTCTTTCTCTTCTGAAATTTGTTTTATCAACTGATTGAGAACAAACTTGTTCCAATCCAGTTTCTCTCCAAACCAAATAGCATAAATCATCTTCATTTTATCTGATGAGAGAGTGTAGAAATTTCGAACATGACCAATGACGTTTCTGGTAAGAAGTATCGTCAAGATTGCGAATTCTCTCTTTTGTTGATAGATGGAGCCAATGAAATTTTTCTCCTTCTTGTTGATTGCAGTGACACTCAAAAGTTTGCCTTTTTCTTCATTCCCAAAAGTGAAAGATGAAAATCCTCCGATTATGTCTAACCCGAAGACAAGTGATAGCAAATGTTCATCAACGAAGAAAGCTTTTATCTTGAGCGATCGTTTTGAAGCTTTTTCCATTGTTGATGATTTGGCATTCTTGTAGAAATCTCGATGCCATCTGGACACAAAGTAGTGACCTTTGTATCAATCAGGTTCTCCAATCCTCGAATCTTTTTGATCTTCTGTGCAATTTGGATTGAAAGAGTGGAGTTTGAGAATTTTTGACAAAAATCGTCCAGGCTTGTAGTGATTCCTTCATCAATGTTGTAACGATCCATGGATTTCTGATTTGAGAATTTCTGGGGGTGGAATCTTGAAAGTTTTGAAGTTGATTGAACAGGATTTCGTCAAGATTGCGTCTATCAATCGTTTTCAAAAATGAGAGTCATGTCACAATCAATGGGATTTTGTAGGGATGAGCTTCTACTTTTTCTCCCAGATTGACACGTGGCTTCGAGTGATTTGTCATGTCAGCCCAAGCGTCAGATGGTAGCTGGAAAGTTTTCGCTTTTGACCAATTTGTCCTCTATCGACTTTGTATAGAAGTCGTCAAGAAGATTATGTAATGTAAAGCGACTTTTCTGCAAAAGCGATTTAAGTTTTCTTGGTACCCATATCTTTTGGGTCCGGCTGAGTTAGTTACTGAAGTATTACTTTCAGTTTCTTTGTTGAGAGAATTAAACCTTCTCAACTCTTTTCTAGATAAACCATTTCGCTCAACCTTAGTTGATTTCACAAGGATTCTTTTAGATTTAACATTTTTATTTTCTTTGTGTAATCTACTAGGTCTTCCAGTATCTTGATTTCTAAAGTTTATACTTTTCGAAGTCTCAAGACTGGGTAAGGGTGGGGGATTATCATTTCTTTTGTTAAATTTACTAGACATTAATCTTTCAGCTAGATTTGACACCTCAGTTCAAGAAACTCATTCCAATCTTTTACTTTGTCAAGTTCTCTGTCTTTTAATTTTAGTTCCAACGTAAGTTTTTCAGTTAACTTGACAAGATCAGAGTTTCTCAGACTAAGTTCAGCAAATGATTACTGATTTGAAGAATGTACCTTTCCTTGATGATTTGATGCAGTTTTAGGATTCGAATGTACGCTCTTTTGTTGCTGTGATGAATCTTCTATATCAACAACCACTTGCAACAACTCCTTTCCTTTTTCTTTTGAGAGGTCTCTTAGTGATGGAACTCCTCTGGATTCGTTAATATGAACATTGAAGTTTGTATCCACATCATCACTGAGTTGGGGTTACGGATTTGTATGTAAATTTGTCGACTTGAACCTTTCAAACATTTGATCTCGAAAATCGGATACATTTTGCAAGCAATTAGTCGGGGTGAGTAAGCCAACTTCTAACTCTAGATGTAGACATTGAAACTAAGTGTTTTACAAGCGATCTGATGAAGGGTCTTCAACAATCTGGTTGCTTTGATCAAAGTATGCTTGACTACGATACCAATTGTTGGTATCGAAACAATTGAACTTGAAGCGGTAAACGATTTGGATCACCTTCAAAAGAAGGAACCGCTCCGATACCAATTGTTGGTATCGGAAAGAATTAATCCGGATCTCTTGAACTAGAAGAAGCCGCTCCGATACCAATTGTTGGTCCCTGGAAAGGCTAACACAAGTTTAGAAGGGGGTGAATAAACTTGTCACCAAAACTTTTTCCTGAGATGGAAAAGCCCAGGAAGGCGAGTTTCTCGAAACTCAAAGCGATCTCGATTCGCTTTTGTTCTGTCCCTCACACTTGTCTTGAGTTTAGTTAGCTCAATCGAGTATAAGTCAATCTTGACTTATATTGGTCTTGTTAATCTGGCGGCCAGATAAATAATAGCCTTTAGTGCAATAGATGTGTGAATAGAAATCTAGACCTTTTATGTATCGATTCAGGTCGACTCGATGCAGTGTTTCTTTGAGTGATAATGCAATAAATAAAACACACAGAAGCATAAAGTAAATTAACACAAGATTTGTTTATGAAAGTTCCGGGTGGTGTAATCCCGTACGTCTCCCCTTCTACTGTGGTGTAGGAGGTATCACTAGAATCTTGAGATAACCATTACAAAATCCTAGCACTATGACAGTCCTTCACGACACCAAAGTTTCACTGTCTACACATAATGAAGAAAGGTAAGATTGCTCCCTTCATTCTGCACACTGATCTTTCGGAGGTGGAATTGCTCCTTCACCAGCTCACCACTAACACCAATACACAGTCCGCAGACTGCACCAACAGCTGTGGCAACCAAGTTGCAACCGTATGAAGAAAGGTAGAATTGATCTCTTCAAACTATGCACAGCCAACCCTTTTTCACAAAGGTTAGGTTTATAATTAATCAAGGATTAATTCAGTGAGCTGTCTGATTCTTCTGGATCTTGATTTGTAGCTCCAAGATGCCTTCTTTCCCCCTCAATGGGTTACTGGATCTTTCTTAGAAGTCTTCAAGGCAATTCCGTTGGCTTCCCATTTTCTAGATATATGTAATCTGATTTTGTGGATCTGGATTTGGATCTTTGAATATGTGCTTGTAAAGCTCTTTTTCTGATCCTCCTCTCTCTCTCTCCTTCAAGTGATTCTCTTGTGTATTTATAGGGGTGATGTAACGGTCACTAGCTCTTGTAGCCGTTACACTTGTCGTTTAGCCAACGTTCACATGTACGATCTTTTGTCGTATTGTCAGTTTAAATTCAGCAAGGCCTTAACTCAGTTTTCTACTCTTCTTCAAAACTGAGTACCTTGTATACTTAACATCTGACTTCAATTGACTAAGTCAGGGTACACCATTCAATTTCTTCTTTCCTGGTAACTGATAATCTTTGTCCTTAAGATTATTCAGTTTTACATGATCTATAACTCAGTTTCAAGTCACCACAGACTTGCCTGAATCCTGACTTATAGTCACGACTTAATCAGCTTCTAACTGAGTTTGCCACCTCGATTCTTTAGTCTTTCAGAATCGAGTCTGGTGTGTCCTCGGTTCTTCAATCTTCTTGATAAGCCAACTGAGTCTATGTCCTCAATGAACTTATCTTCTTGATTCTTGCATAAGCGAGTTTGAACCCTCGATTCTTTATGTGCATATTCGTTTTCTTGCTATAACTCGTTTTTTCTTGTTGTGACTCAGCTATTCGCCTAGTTTCTATTCTATTACAATGCTTGTCTGAAACAATCTATACAAAGTTCGGACTCTAGATAGAACTTATACATTTATCTCTAGACCATTTCTTGATTCTTCTTTCATTAAGCCATAATGAATGATTTAGTTACGACTTCATCATCATGGGTTGTAAGTGATTTGTCTAATTACGTGACGAATCATCATCAAAACACAAATAATATTTCCAACAGAGCCCGAGATCAATTAATGATCACCCTTAATCTGACTTAAAATCAGAATCAGTGTAGTCAACAATACTCAGGTTTGCACCCGAATATAGACGTATATTACTCCTCGTTCTCTGAAGGTACTTGAGGATGCACTATGCAGCTACTCAATGTCCGAATCCAAGATTCGACTGTTATTGAATTTTAATAACCTGACTTTCTCGATCCAAAAGAGAATCTATCCCATTTTCTCTATATCCGAAGACTAAGAGAATTATTCTGTGAGGGGTTGGGTAGGAAACCTCTCGTTGAATCTAGCATTCGAAAATGCATCATCATCTTAACCAATAAGATGGATGGGATACGGCCAACAACTTGTGCTCATGAACTCGACCGAATCGGTTTCTAAGAATAAAGTCCACTTCTCTAATTTATAGAAGTTTTGTCTCGTCAGTTTCTGACTTTAGATGACACACCCATGTTGTTCACAACTGTTGTAATGTCAACTATATCAATGCTAATATTTACTACTTTACCAATATTGATATCCTTAGTCTACTAAAGACTTATCAACATTTTGGTCAAGTCCATACATTTCAAAACATGTGACTTTTAATGACCTAGAGGTTTGCTTTAATCCACCGACGGATATAAGCATAGACAGTCAATCTGTCATTAGCTTTAAGCTAAAACCCTTCCGTTCCGAATGAATCTATGCTCCATTGTACGTCAAGAAAGTTTCAGGGCATCACCCATGTTAATCTTTCTGCTTTCCATGGAGTCAAGCAAGGCTGAGTGGTGAGAAAGTTTCAGGGCATCACCCCTATTAAACTATCTAATTCTCAGGGAATAACCCCTAGACCACTTGGCTTTGCCTTGAAAGTTAAACTTTCTCATTCATTCGACTCTTTTCCACACAGATCCAATTGCTCTCACTGGTCCTGAGACACTCAGGTGGTTCTACATGAGTATGAACAGACCTGGAGTACCAAAACTCCATTTACATGGTTATGGCTTTAAACCAACCTCCTATTGTCAGAATCATATACAGCCCTTCTAGAAGGACCATAGGTGATCAATCATCCCAAGCAGACTGTAAAGTCTGCATAATCACAGTGAGTCAATGGATAAACCATACTCCCACTGCATTTGGGTGGATTGACATTCTGATCTGGTTTAGTAGTATTTATCAGCGTAACCCCCAACAACCAATGTTGGATGCGGTCTGATTAAATCAAATAGTAACTCTTTGAGTAACTGTACTTCAAGGTTTAAGGTTGTTATTTAAACATTCTTTTAGAAAGGATGTAACAGTGTAACCGTCACTATCCGATCTTAAGAATCCTATAACCAACCTTTACTCATTGCATTAAGATATTTCACGAATAGTCCCCATCTGAACGTCTATGTAAAATCTCCAGTCCTACCTTCAAGCACTAGTGCTAAATGCCTCTATTTGCGGAAGTGGAGTAAATGTACTTCACTCTTTATCCACAAATTCATAAGCATCTTCTAGGTAGAATTCTCGGTATTACATAATAATGTAAACCGTTATTTTGAAACTAATATCTTAATTGTGTTAAGCAGTGTACTGTAGCATATCAATAACTATACAAGACAATACATGGTTTATCCTTTCAGTGAAATCATTTCACTGGGAGGTAGGCCGAGCATCAGTTCCAAATACTATGCTATAGCCTATATCTGAGCATGGAATACTTGTTTCTCTGGTAATATCAGAGATTCCTCCAAATATTTAGATAAACTAATCGGCGTTTTGAGTAGTCATTAGAGAAAATGTCTAGTACTCAAAAGCTCCCACTAGCTTGTATCCTTCATAAGACCCCGAAGGCGAAGGTCAATATGAACAAGTTGTGAAACTTCTTCAGCTCTATTACCTTTTCCTAATTGAAAGGTTACTTAGTCATTTTTCCTTTGAGATAGTGTTCTTAGACTGTGAGATAGGAATCACCCTTAGCCAGTCTTCAGATCTTATCTTTAGGATACATTCACTAATTAATAGATGCTGAAGAATCGTTTATCCTAATATGGAAACCATTTGTCTTAATAGCTTATGATGTGTTACATATACCTTTTTCAACATTACTTAGTGGTTCTGACTTTATCAGACAAAAGTCCGAGTCTCAGAATCGTATACAAATGTCATATTCACTTTCTTTAAGGCAACAATATTATCGATTTGAAAGTGAATCCATTCGTTCCAACGAATCTGAAAACAAAAATTAAATTTCTACGATATTCAAGGATTAAAATCCAAAATTTGTTTCCTTATATCACTCCCACTATCTTAGCTGAAATAACTGTCTGTTGTCTACTCTTTTATCATGAATGCCCAGCTACCTTGTTCTTACAAAAGTACTTTAGCTTTCGAGTCAATTACCCGATCAAGAAAGTCTCTAAGGATTTGTTAAGGGTGATTTTATATGATTTATAACGTTATATTTTATAATAATTTCCTCCATATTCGTATTATTTGCATAGAAATTAAGGGTTTAATCGAATTATTGAGCAGATGAGTTTTAAAAGTCTTTAAGTGTAAACTTGAGCTAATTTCATGATTTTATTGGTAATTATATATGGTTTTACACTTTGCGTGTTCTTATGGTTTTGAAGGTACATTTACATGTCATGGAGAGGGATGAATGAGCTTAAAGGATGTCCAACTGAAGATTAAGTGGAGAGAAAGATGCATATTGAACTTGGAGTGAAGATAAGGAAGCATTGAAGACTGAACGCATGTTTGCCATCCGTCCAACCTGGACTGGCATCCAGAAGCATGGACTGGCGTCCACTGGAGCTGATCAATTCAGGAAAGCATGATTTTTACCCAAACGGGCATCCAGAAGAGTGGACTGGCGTCCAGGAAGAGAAGTTGGATCAGGATGTTCATATTTTTAGTGAACGAGCGTTTGAAAATGTATAGGACGGGTGTTTGAGAAGACTCGGCCCAACTCGAAGAATTTACACACTCTGGACGGGCGTCTAGAGGTATCAAACGGGCGTCCACGGCCGACATCAGCATAACCGACCTAGTTTTCTATAAAAGCAGCTGTTCGGAGGATTTTGCATCACTAAATAAAAACAATTTATAAAACCCTAACCTATATGCAAACTAACTCCTAACCGACCGAATATCGGGTAATTGCTAGTAAAGCGTAATGAGTAAAAGGGTCGATCCACAGGAATTGGGTACATTGAATCTAATTTTATTAATTCCTCTAAATTATCACTCAAGAAAACAAATAAAGGAAATACAAACATAGAACAAATAAGATAAATCTAAGCTAAGAACAATAAAAACGACCTAAGCTAAAGATACATGGGATCAAACAGAATACAAACTAAGTGATCTCAATCCTAGTTCATCTCATGATTTTAATTCAAATTGTGGTTTCACCTTTATACGAGATACAAATTCCTAATCTCTTAGTGAATCCGTTTCTCAAGCTATGAATTCCTAATTCCTTAGTGAATTCAATTATCGATCTCTCCTCTTCCGAATGTTGAGACCAATATTCCATACAAAGCGAAGGTGTAGATTCAAGTTAACTCGTATTTTAGAATCTAACAACCTAGATAATTAACCGATTAACTTGTCACGAATTAACGATTAAAGATCCTATCTTTCTATGGTGATCTAGCCTAACAACGATTCTCATCGGCGTTAGACAACGATTAGTAAACAATCTCTCGATATAGTTCACACAATAGCATCATAATCATACAAGGATACAAAATAAATTAAAGATCATAAAAATAAACTAGAGATTGAATAAATTAAAAAGAGATTAAACTCACATAGTTCATACAAGGGTTGATCTTCAAGCATCAACGATGAAAAAAAAACGAGAAAAAAAACATCCTAATCTAACCCGGATCACCCGAGCACAAGGCTCGGGTGATCGCCTCAAACCCTCGGAAATGCATTTGCCGCCTTTTTTTAGGTGAATGGTAGTGTGTATTTTTGTGGTGATGGAGGTGTGTATATATAATGGGAGGTGTATAGGGAGGCATCATTTGAGGGAGGCTAGGAGTTAGTTGGGTAGGCTTGGAGTAATGATGAGTTTGTTAGATAGGCTTGGAGTTTGTTAGGGAGGCTTGGAGGTGCAAATAAATATCTCCGGCTCGTCCGTTTTTCAGCTGTTCGGAAAAAAAATCATAACTTGAGTTGTAGACCTCCGATTGACGTGATTCAAAATGCTTTGGAAAGCGCGTTTGAATATCTACAACTTTCATCAAGACCTCGTTCCCTGAAAATGCCTCTAAGTCAGGTCAAATTTCCATCGAAAACAGGTTACGGTAGAAGCTCGTTGGACAAAATTGATCCCTTTAACTCGTAAACTCGTAGCATCTTCTTCTCTTCCTCAAAAATCCATCTTTTAGGACTCAAAACATATTATTTGGCTTGGCCTTGGGCTCCAAGTTTGGTGAGAAAATATCCAAGATATTTATTTTGTGATCAAATAAATATCCAAGGGAATATGCTTGGAATATTCCCAGAAAATATCCAAGATATTTATTTTTTGATCAAATAAATATCCAAGGGAATATGCTTGGAATATTCCCAGAAAATATCCAAGATATTTATTTTTTGCAAGCTAAGCACATGGGGTGATCATTCAAGCCTTGGACGCCCGTCCACTTCCTCTAAAATCCATCTTTTCCATCATCAATGAGTATCTACAAAAGGATCAAACATACCAAAGCGTAACATAATTCCAAAATAATATAAATTCATCATTTAAGCACATAATTCGTTACGTTTTGCAATTTAACTCTTAAAAACATCATTTACTCAATATTTCAATATAACATTTCGATTTCTATGGAAAACATCCATATATGGGGAAATTGATAGAAAATATATCGTTAAAATCATACAATTTGACCCTAAACAATACCCCACACTTAGCTTTTTGCTGTCGTCCGAGCAAAACAAAACAATAACATAGCTCGAGATAAATAAACATCTTAGCAAATATAAAACATATTCAATAGTTTAGAGGTTCTTCCAAGTGTGTGCATAGCCATAATAAATTTCCACTAAATCCACACTCGAAATTGATTCAAGCAAAACTAGCTAATACCCCTCTTCAACTAAAGACAAATGACACTTACAAGATGTACCCTACAAAAGCGTGATATATCTGAAAAATATGATAGAATACATCTAGGACCTTTTAGACATACTCAGAGGATAATCCTACAAGATATCTTTTAGTTTATACTAGGTATAAGATTAACGATAACCAAGTCTTTAATTAATTTTTTTCTTTCACTTTTATACATACATTAGAATGAGCTCTTTCCGTCATAGTAGAATAGGATGTTTCGGGATAACACCTACCTTACTCAAATCATAGGTTAGCTTCTTCTAACTCGCCGTGAGCTTTTAGTCATCATAGTGGTATAGGACATTTCGTGATAATGCCCTACCTCACTCCAATCATCGACTAGCTTTCGACACACTCATTTATTTATGTGATTACTTAGAGATTTCTGGCTAGCAGTGGTAAAAATTATTTTTTTTCTAATGACCACTGAGCATAACACCTCAAGTAAACAATTTATTCATTATTATTATTTTTTCAAAGACTTTAGTTACGTTTCACTTATCACATTCAAACCTTCAGATATTCACATTATATCATACTCTGGATCTAAACATAAACTATTATAAATCTCACGATATATACGTTAGCACTAAGTACACGACTTATAAGAAAATCAAAAATCACTAATCCAAAAAGGGTATAGCTTTATATTTTATAGCTCATCATTCACTATGGCATGTGAAAAATAGTGTTGGGTGAAACAACTAAATTTACTAAATATGCAAAATAACGCATCAATGATATAAAACTCAAATAAAGACATGCAATGCTCACTCGGGACAAAACAAAAAATTTTGAAAATTTAGCTCATTTTCGCATAGAATAAAGCAAATGAGTGTAGATACATATCGATCATTCCCCTCCCCCACACTTAGATTGCAACTTGTCCTCAAGTTGTACAGAATTACAGAACGGTTAAAGAAACTTAGCTGATTTGGTATTGATTCGAAGAGTGGCTGAAGAGGACAACAATGGTGATGTCATATGGAGTCCTTTTCCAGCAACGACTTCCAAAGTAGCTTGACAAAAAACAGCGATTAATGGTACCTGCACCACTTGAAAAACACGGAAACATCTCGGGGAACAAAGGGTTAAAACATGTAAAACATATGGAAAAGAAGTCATAGAGATTTTTTTCAGATTAAGCTCATATAAGGATGGACATATACATGGAACATTACAAAACAGTAGGCTAGGTGCAATTACATGAAACTATTTTATAATGCAACCTACATGATATGCAATCTTAAAAAAAATGCTGACAGGCTCAGGCTGAGCAAGTTGAAAACAACCCTACGGTGACTACGGCCCCGAAGGAAACAAAAGAAAAAAATATGGTAGCGTCACGGAAAACCGGATGATTCATTACACTCAAAAAGAAAATAAAGAAAATAAAAGAGTGATGGTATATGGAAAACCAACAGTAACCATACTCGGGAAAAAAACGAGGTAGTATTACGGAGACCGACAGTAACTACACTCAAGAAAAAGAAAAAGAAAAGAAACAATAGAAAAACAATGCAACTAAATGACATGTAACTAAATGATATGCATCTAAATGATATGTAAAAATAAAAGAAAATAAAAGAAAGAAAACTAGCCCACTCATTAGCAACATGACATGTATATAATAAGCGTCTACCAAATAATGACGGAGTTACGATAAGCAGCGATTACTGTTCATTACATGCATGTAAGCGCGCTTTAAGACTCATAAAAGTGATAGCATTATGGAAAACCAACAGTTAGCTATACTAAACAGATATAACTCATATGGCCAAAGACGTAGCATACGGAAAACCGACAGTAACTACCCAAATGAGTTATAAAAATAACAAGGAAGCACATAAGTCTCAAAGCTCACAAGATTCATCACAGCGGTATGTAGCATACGGAAACCGACATTAGCTACTAATTAACAATAAGACCAGTTATAGCATACGAGAACCGACATTAACTATAACATGCTTGGATGAATCAAGTATATTAAAATTAATTATTTATTTAACATGGATTAAGTAGATGGAAAGATAAAAACATATAAGTTCGAGATCATCTACGTAAAACAATTAGCCATGAAGCTCAAATTAAAGTATCCAAGTTAAATAAAGCATTAAAAATCAAGTCACGAAATCTAGAACTGGATTGCATTCCTTTGGACGGACGGACGTTCACCTTGTGATTTCTCCCTCGGACGGGCGTCCAACAAATCGAGGCGCCTTCGTCCACTGCAGATATGAAGCTGGACGGACGTTCACTTACCTTGAACATTTCGTCCAACAACTAATATGCACAAAATTGCAGGAAAAATCACAGCAACCCTAAAAGCTTAATGAGATCATCACACATCATATATCAAAAACACGCAGCCCCATCAAATTATAGCACAGAGGTTAGATTAGGTTACACTAAACATATAATTCACGTTCCACAAATTGAGTAAAAACTTTTTACACATTCTTAACCCAACGGTCATCGAAACACGGCAAAAATAAAAACTCTCAATTTGTTTAACGCTACTTTTATTGAAAACGAAAAATAAAACAAACAAATCGTAAAAACCCACTTTTGATAAGCGTTTTTGCTACTATCAAAATAAAATTTATAAAACTCGAAAACCTAATGCAAAACTCACTTTTTAACCGACATTGGATCGGGTCAATCGTAGGTAGTGCGTTCGGAGTACGAGGTCGATCCCACAGAGAATCGGGCTGTTAAATCTAGTTCGATTAATTCTTCTAACTCGAAAACTAAAACAAAAAAAATAAACTGGACAGAGGATTGTCAGTCCAAAGCCAGGAAAGGTAGTTGCGGACAAACATAAATAAAACTACATCTAGAAAAACAGTAAAACTAACTAGCGCTGAACAAACATGAACAAAACAATGATCAACTTATCCCAGCATGTACCATCACCCCACCGGAAGAAATAAGATAAACATACATTCACTCATAAGCTATCTTGGATTATTATCTTATCTAAAGAAACGTTTCCTCTTTCGATTTATCACGCCATTAATTAGTTTACCTCTCGGTCTTAACTAATATCTATACGAAGCAAATATATGGATTTAATCCTAATCTTAACAACATTATCCCTCAACTTCCGTGTGTTGGAATAATAATTGCTAATCTCTCTCATGGCAATCTAACGAATCTATTAACTTCCGTTATCTAAATTCGATTAACATAAAGCATACAAAACATGAAAGAAAACAAGAACAACCTAATGAAATAAACACATGAAAAATCCTATCTTTCCGGTAACGGTGATATCCCTCGATTCAATTCTAAGATAATCTTGTGTCGAATTAATCAAATTGTGATCCTCTCGTAAATCTAGATATTTAACCTACGAACTTCCGCTATGTATAGATTAAAAATCTAATCTTTCCTATGGTGATCTAAACTACACCGACTTCCGTCATACGGTAGTATCAAATCATGCAATCATCTCTCGATTTAAATGCAAGATACGTATAAACATAGAAAAGAAACAATTCAAAACAAAACTTACAAGATCATCCATGAAAAGAAATAAAAGTTGCAGCTGGAAAAAGCTTCACATAGCTCGATCATGGTTGCCTTAGCCTCATTCATCATAGAAGAAACGAAAAACAAAAGAAATAACCTAATCTAACCTCGGATCACCCGAGCACAAGGCTCGGGTGACCGGCCTTCAAGCTCCAAAGTGCGGCTGCTCTCTCAAGAATATGTGTAATGTCTTATGTTGGATATGTTCTCCCCATGTATGGTGATGGAGGTGTGTATATATAATGGGAGGTGTATAAGGGAGGCATCATTTGAGGGAGGCTAGGAGTTAGTTGGGTAGGCTTGGAGTAATGATGAGTTTGTTAGATAGGCTTGGAGTTTGTTAGGGAGGCTTGGAGGTGCAAATAAATATCTCCGGCTCGTCCGTTTTTTCAGCTGTTCGGAAAAAAAATCATAACTTGAGTTGTAGACCTCCGATTGACGTGATTCAAAATGCTTTGGAAAGCGCGTTTGAATATCTACAACTTTCATCAAGACCTCGTTCCCTGAAAATGCCTCTAAGTCAGGTCAAATTTCCATCGAAAACAGGTTACGGTAGAAGCTCGTTGGACAAAATTGATCCCTTTAACTCGTAAACTCGTAGCATCTTCTTCTCTTCCTCAAAAATCCATCTTTTAGGACTCAAAACATATTATTTGGCTTGGCCTTGGGCTCCAAGTTTGGTGAGAAAATATCCAAGATATTTATTTTGTGATCAAATAAATATCCAGGAATATCTTGGAATATTAAAGAAAATATCCAAGATATTTATTTTTGATCAAATAAATATCCAGGAATATCTTGGAATATTCCCGAGAAAATATCAAGATATTTATTTTTGCAAGCTAAGCACATGGGGTGATCATTCAAGCCTTGGACGCCCCGTCCACTTCCTCTAAAATCCATCTTTTCCATCATCAATGAGTATCTACAAAAGGATCAAACATACCAAAGCGTAACATAATTCCAAAATAATATAAATTCATCATTTAAGCACATAATTCGTTACGTTTTGCAATTTAACTCTTAAAAACATCATTTACTCAATATTTCAATATAACGCTCGATTTCTATGGAAAACATCCATATATGGGGGAAATTGATAGAAAATATATCGTTAAAATCATACAATTTGACCCTAAACAGCAGCCGCATTCTCAACCCTAATTATCATCATATCATCGACGCACCATGAGAGAACCTTAAATTACAGCGAGAAGAGAGGCTCGGTCGGCAGAGCCTTGTGCTCTGTCGACCGAGGTTAGTTAGGTTTTTTTTATGTCGTTTCTTCTTGTTCGATTCATGAGGATGGCTTGAAGCTGATCAAACTTGGAGCAAGCATGTAAAACTTTTCAGCATCGCTTTTATTTCTTCCTTTGGATGATTTTGTGAGTTTTAATTAAGTTGTTTCTTTTATATGATTTTCATGCTATGCAATTTAAATCGAGAGATGTTTTGCTATTGATGTTTGCCATATGATGAGAATCGGTGTAAACACTAGATCACCATAGGAAATAATAGATCTTTCTTAACCTAAAAATACGAGAGTTGCTAGGTTAGAATACCTAGATTGTTAGATTGAGAAATCTTGCACCTTGGTTTGAAATCGTTAATCTTTAAGATCGAGAGATAAAAGATTGATAGGCGAACTTTTCTAAGAGATTAGGAGTTCATACCTTTGATAGGTGAATCACAATTTTAGTTAAATCATCATAAGATAATCTAGAGAGGAAATTAAAGGTTACGGGATGGTGGATCATTGCTTGTTCAATGTTTAATCGCCATAGTCATTATCATGCTTTTATGAGTTTTATTGTTTTTTTTCTCGGTTGTAGTTTAGTTATGTTCGCAACGATCTTTCCTGGCTTTGGACTGACAATCCTCTGTCCAGTTTATCTTTTAGTTTTGTTATTTTAGGCTTTAATAATAATGGTATCAAACTTAGGAAACTTAATACGAACTAGATACCCGATTCCACGAGATCGACTCGGTATTAATCTATACTACTACGATCCTACACTTGGGGTATACCGGATTTATAAATTTATTACTTGTTTATTTTCATTGCAAAAATCCGTGACAGGATTCATAGGTTAGTAATCCAAAATCACTTTCATTATCCTATTCTTTCTTTTATTAATATTTTGGTTTAGCCTTTAAGTTATTTAGTTTTGATAACTTACCTTTTTTTAGACATTCTTTCTCATTCTTAGATTTCTTTAAAGGAAATGGTTGTGAACTAGCAGTTCATTTGAGTAGACACTACTCGTGAACTGTGGGATGTCCAGTGAGATTGATGCCAAATCATTCTCGTCATCTTTGAACTAATTTTAATTTGTCTATCGTTCAACACGAGTGACAGCAGCGACATACTTATCAATGTCACTTTAGTTTGTAGGCTCAAGAGGAACATCCACTTCCGAAAAATTAATTTGCATTTTCGATTATTGAGTTCAACATTCTTGTTACTAATTTTCCACTTTTACGAAGTCAACATCAATCAATTTTAATTACACCAGCAGTCTAGTCACCTTGGGATGATATGTAGTTGAAAAATAAATTACGACAGAAATATAAATCCAATCATACACCACAACAAATAATGATTTTAGGAATTATAAACGTGATGTCATGCATGCAGTTTATCCTACCATTCCAATGATTTGATCTCACACCTACAGTGCCGCCGTAGAGTAGGTCAAAGAGGTGACGATTAAATTGAGACAATCTCTCTCAACAAATAGTCAAGAATCAAACATCTTCACTTAATTGTTGATTACATTCCTTTTTCAGCCAAGATATTTCCAAAAAATATCTTTGTGAGTGTGACCTGATGTTTCAGATTTTTAAGTACGCCCCGAGTATGCCGCCGTAGGGTAGGTCAGTGACCCGACGAGTACTCAAAATCCTATCCTTTCGGAGACCAATCCTTGAATTTTGATAGCGGTGAAGCCCATCCGTAGGGGCAGAAATCAAAGAGGCATGAGGCGTCACCATTCTCTCACGTGCTTGTGTCAACAGTAGAGGCCGTGAAGTCGGTTGTCACCTTCCCCGCTCCAACTCGTTATTTAGAAAATTAGGTAGTCTCATTAGGATTTTAGAATTTTCTAATAACCCAAAAACAATAAATCATGAATATTTAATTTAATCCTCCCACTAGTTTATCAGTTCCAAATACCGTCTAACTGGTGTCACTATATCCACGATCCTCCAATTTTTATGGATTAAAATTCCTTTGTCTAGACACTACCCAAATAAAATTTACAAAGAATTTTATGATCCTAATTGGTCATGATAAAAGTTTTTAGGATTATAGAATTTTCCAAGAAATCAAGAAAAACAACCATCAACTTATTGGTTCCAAATACCGTCTAGTTGGTGTCCAATTTTTCATTATTTTCCAATTTTTGATTATCAAAATTCTAATCTATGTAGACACTACATAACCAAAACCCCGACTGGATCCATTTGGATCCAAGAAAGAGAAAGAATTATAAAATATAGTGAAGTAATGATGATAAAGTTGAAAAGTTGTATTGAAATTTGTATAGTTAAAGTAATGATTGTTGATTTGAAATATTATATTGAAAAAGTAATGGTTAAATAGTGTAATGAGTGTATAAAGTGATGGATTAATATTATTTTATTTGTTGATGTTGATTGATTGATGAAAGAATTTATAATAAAATAATAGAATTAATAAAATAATAATAAATAAGTTAGTGGGGTGAATAAAATATTGGTTTGGGATCCAAATGGATCAACCTAGTCCCCAACCAAACAAGGGCTCGAAGGATTCATAATCCCAAATTAAGTTCATCATGTGAATTTTATATCCTGATAAAATTCCGTTTCCTTTAATTAATTTAACTTATGATTAATCTAAATTAATTATCATTTTCATACATGTCTAACTAATGCCAAAATTAATTTTCTACATGTATGCATATGCTAGGAGTGGAATTCATGAATACGATGCATGGCATGACTATATCACATAAATAATCACAAGAGAAAATAAATGAGAAAAATAAATCACTGAGATGGACCGTTGGTACCCCCGTATCTAATCTATAAAATTAAAATTAAATAAATAAATAAACCCTACGTTTAAAGGATTTACTAATCTCTAATCTGTTAGTCCGCTGCACTGTATATTATTTTTCTGATCCGACTCTTGAACAGAGAAGCTCCAGCCGAGTTGGTGCGCACTCCCTTCTTCTACCATGGTCGCCTAGGTTCGAATAATTGCATCCTGGGGGAATCAAACCTGGGTCTCCAGGTTGCAGAACTCATGTCTTCACCACGGCGACGCAGATCAGCTTGTGATGATGATCTTTGAATAAATTTAAATTCAACAGATGCGCCGAATTTATCTAAATTCTAATTAATAGGAAATTAAATTACTACTAAAAAATCACATAATTTCCTACACCCAGAAAAATATGGGTTTACAATAGATCTAACGGTAAAGAAGTACCAACCCCAATCCATCTCGTCAACCATAAACATTCAACCACGCATATATATATCTATATATAATATATAGACGAAGGAAAATAACCCAATTACCCAATTGACCCACTTTATACCGACCCAAACCCGTATAATATAAATATAAAAAAACCTACCATTCAAGAAATAAATTCGGCTATATGAAAAAAAAAAATACCATAATTTTGATTCTCCATAAATTCAGCTCCATAATTTTCTCCTTTTCCACTTTTACATTAAAAAAAACTACCAATTCTACATAAATTCTGCTCACAATTCTGAAATTTTCTCCATTTCCACTTTTACATTTAACATGTATATTCTAATATCATCCTAGGAGGTGTGAATAAACAAGCTATGCAACTTTTCGCATTCTGGGCAGTTGGTGGCAGATGAACGTGAGAAGCTCGAGAAAAGTAGACTCCATGTTGAACGAAATCAATGAAGCATTTGGTTGACGGTATGATTCATGTTTAAATTCAATTTATTTTCTACGTTAAATTGAATGTTTTAAATGCCTTTCAATCGATGTGATTTTCATATAAAATTCAAATCAAATACAACTGCAAATCACAAATTTAAGCCAGTATTCATATTTTACAACCTTTTTCCATTTCTTCATTTTGAAAAAAAAACATTCTACGACTCTATGGTGTAGAAATACGATTGGTTTGTGATTCGGATTTTTGTTTTCTTTTAATGTGTGTTTTTTATCGGATTGAATTGTGTTTTGTTTTGAATATTTTCTTCAGCAGATATGTCTTTACGAAATTGACAAACCCGTCACCCATAAGAAGGAATTGTCTGGTGAGATCTTATTTTCGATCTTTTTATTTTATCGACTAATTAAGTTCTTTAAATTTTTGTTTATTATTTTTTGTTTCGAACTACGTTCTGTCTTTCATATTTTGTTGTGTTTTGAATGTTTTTGATATCATATTGATAACCAATTTGGCAAATCTATAGGCCATTCAATCGATGATGCTTTAATTTAGAAGTAAAAAATAAACAAATTCAATTCTTTTTTTTTAAATTGCACCGATTTGTTTTTTAAAAAAACCTACCATAATTACAAAATTCATCTACCCTAATTAGAAAAATCATTTAAAATTTGATTCTCCTAATAAAAATATGAAATAAATTTGGCCCTAATTAGAAAATCATTTAAAATTTGATTCTCCTAATAAAAAAAAAGAATAAATCCGGCTCACATTATTAATGCTAAATATTCTTACATTAAATTATGTTTATAAAATTATTTATATTCAAATTCACTAATTAATACAAATATTCTTATATTTATGTCATCTCCAGCAAATTAGCCGCCTCATTTAATTCCAAATATTCTAACTTTGAATTATTTTTTTTAACATTAAACCTATTTTTATTTATAATTTTTTTATTAATTTTTACCCGTTTTCTTTTTGCATGTTTATGTCATTTAATGAGAAATATTCTCAAATTAAATTCATCCCTGTAAATTAGCCACCCTAATTAATGCCAAACATTTTTACATATTAAATGTTCAAAAATAACTAATTAACCACCCTAATTAAAGTAAAATATTCTTACATATTAAATTCATCTCATTTCAAATTCAAAAATAACTAAATTCAAAAAACCTACCATAATAAAAATAGAGAATAAATTCGGGCCACATTCTTCTAATTTTTCAAAAAAAAAAAACCCTACCATAATTACAAAATTCACCTACCCTAATTAAAAATATCATTTAAAATTTGATTCTCCTAAAAAAAAATTTGGCCCCAATTTTATTCTCCTAATAAAAATAGGGAAAAAATTTGACTCACATTATTAATGCTAAATGTTCTTACATTAAATTTTGTTTGTAAAAATAATTATATTCAAATTCACTAATTAATACAAATATTCTTACATGTATGTCATCTCCGGAAAATTAGGCGCCTCATTTAATTCCAAATATTCAAACTTTTAATTATTTTTTTAACATTGCACATATTTTAATTTATAAGTTTTTAATAATTTTGACCCGTTTTCTTTTGCATGTTTAGCACATTTAATGAGAAATATTCTCACATTAAATACATTCCTATAAATTAGTCACCCTAATTAATGCCAAATATTCTTACCTACCATAATTACAAAATCCGTCTACCCTAATTAGAAAAGTCATTTAAAATTGGATTCTTCTAATAAAAATAGGGAATAAAATCGGCTCACATTCCTCTAATTTTTCAAAAAAAAACCTACAATAATTACAAAATTCGCCTACCCTAATTAGAAAATTCATTTAAAATTTCCAATGTTGGTGATTGGAGATAAGTCTCTTCAATTATTTCTAATAATAATAGGGAATAAATTCGGCCCTGATCAGAAAAATCATCTAAAATTGATTCTCATAATAAAAATAGAGAATAAATTCGGCTCACATTCTTCTAATTTTTCAAAACAAAACCCAAACAAAATTAAAAAATTCACCTACCCTAATTAGAAAAATCAATTAAAATTTGATTATCCTAATAAAAAAATGAAATAAATTTGGCCCCAATTTCATTCTCCTAATAAAAATAAGGAATAAATTCGGCTCACATTATTAATGCTAAATATTCTTATGTTAAATTTTGTTTTTTAAAATAATTATATTCAAATTCACTAATTAATAAAACTATTCTTACATTTATGTCATCTCCGGTAAATTAGCCGCATCAGTTAATTCCAAATATTTGAACTTTTAATTGTTTTTTTAACATTGCACCTATTTTTATTTATAATTTTTTTTATTAATTTTGACCCGTTTACTTTTTGCGTGATTATGTCATCTAATAAGAAATATTCTCACATTAAATACATCCCTGCAAATTAGCCACCCTAATTACTACCAAATATTCTTACATATTAAATGTTCAAAAATAACTAAATTCAAAAATAACTAATTAGCCACCCTAATTAATGCAAAATATTCTTGCATATTAAATTCATCTCATTTCACATTAAAAAATAACTAAATTCAAAAAACCTATCATAATAAAAATAGAGAATAAATTCGGCTCACATTCTTCTAATTTTTCAAAAAAACAAAACCCTACAATAATTACAAAATTCTCCTACCCTAATTAGAAAAATTATTTAAAATTTGATTCTCCCAATAAAAAAATGAAATAAATTCAGCCCCAATTTGATTCTCCTAATACAAATAGGGAATAAATTCGGCTCACATTAAACTTTGTTTTTAAAAATAATTATATTCAAATTCACTAATTAATTCAAATATTCTTACATTTATGTCATCTCCGGCAAATTAGCTGCCTCATTTAATTCCAAATATTCAAATTGATTTTTGTAATAAATAACCTCTCACTACAATCACACTAATTGCTGTTCACACTAATTACAAAATTTAAATTTTTTATAATTTGATTTTTGTAATAAATAACCTCTCTCCACTGACACTAATTATGGTTCACACGAATTAAAAAAATTTCCTTTCTAAAATTTGATTTTCTAATTATATAGAACCATTAATAGACAAATATGACTATAATGATATTTATTGCACACGATAGTTGATTGAAATCAGAATGAATAATAATTAATTGAAAAATACGAAAAAATGAAATATAAAAAAATTTCAAGCATGCCTTAATTACAAAATTTGATTTTTTTTTTACTAAATAACGTCTCACACCAATCAGACTACTTACATTTCACAATAATTATAAAATTTGACTTTTTACAACATTCGACTTTATCAAATTTGATTTTCCTAAAAAATAACATTTCTCACCACTCATACTATTTTTATTATTTTTTTGAAAGTAGCCGGGTTTTCTTTTATGTAGATCGTGGGAAATTAGCATATTGAGGGAATTAGTGTTATTTATTTTATTTTTTAAATTAGGGCGTAATATAGTATATAATAATTGATTAAAATTAGAATCAATCATAATGATTAGTATCCCAATTAATTAAAAATATTCTTGAATTTATGGCATTTAATGTGAAATATCATATTAAGTTATAATAATAAAAAAATGATAACTTTAATTTTACCAGCAATGCAAAATATTCTAACATTATATTACATTTGAAAAAATAGCTAAACTTAATATATAATTTAATGAGAAATATTTATGCATTAAATATTAATATTTAAAAAATGTGAAATTCAATTTTAGGTGTTAATGTAAAATATTAGTGTTATTTATTTTATTTTTTAAGTTATGGCACTTATAATATAGTATATAATAATTTATTTAAATAAGAATCAATCATAATTATTAGTCACCCCAATTAATTACAAATATTCTTGAATTTATGGCATTTTATATGAAATATCATATTAACTTATAATATTTAAAAATGATAAATTTAATTTTACCAATCAATGCAAAATATTCTAACATTAGATTACATTTTGAAAAATATCTAAACTTATGAAATATTTATGCAATAAATTTTAATATTTAAAAGTTGATAAATTTAATTTTACCACTTAATGAAAAATATTCCAACATTAAATTACATTTCAAAAAATAGATAAACTCAATTATGCTATTTAAATTAAAGCGTGTAGACATTAAATACATCTCTATAAATTAATGATAAATATTCTCACATTAAATGCATCTTTATAAATTGGTCAACCCAATTAATGCGAAACATTTTTTTAAGTTATGACATTTATAATATAGTATATAATAATTGATTAAAATAAGAATCAATCATAATTATTAGTCATCCCAATTAATTACAAATATTCTTGAATTTATGGCATTTAATGTGAAATGTCGTATCAAGTTGTAATATTTAAAAAATGATAACTTTAATTTACTAATTAATGCAAAATATTCTAACATTATATTACATTTTGAAAAATATCTAAACTTAAATATATCATTTAACGTGAAATATTTATGCATTAAATTTTAATATTTAAAAATTGATAAATTCAATATGACGATTAATACGAGATATTCTTAGATTAGGTCATTCTCATACGAATTAGCCACATTATTTAATGTTGTGATGGTTAAAGTAGGTAGGAAGCGTATTTGAATAAGGTGGGGCGGTGGGTAAGGTATGGTATGATGGGGTGGTGGGTAGGGTATGGTAGGATGGGGTTGTGGATATTATAGGTAAGGGTGGTGGTGGTGGGTAAGGTATGGTAGGGTAGGTAGGGTGAAGTGATGGGTTGGTAGTGTAGGGTTGAGTAGAGTAGGGTAGGGTAGGTTGGGGTACTATAAAATAAGGTAGGGTAGGGTGTTGTGGTGGGAAATATAGGGTAGAGTGGAATGGTAGGTAGGGTATGGTAGGGTACGGTGAAGTGGTGGGTTAGGTAGGTTGGTAAGGTAGAGTAGGGTAGTATAGGTTGGGGTAGTGGGTAAGGTTAGGTAGGGTGGTGTGGTGGGTAAGATTGGAATGGTGGATAGGGTAAGGTTGAGTGGTGGTAGGATACGGTGGGGTGGTGGGTAGGGTAGGGTAGAGAAGGGTGGGGTGATGGGTAATGTATGGTGGTATGATGGGTAGGGTAGGGTAAGGTAGGGGTGGGTGATGGTGGAGTAGAGTAGGTAATGGGTAAGATAGGTTGGATGTCGAGGGTAATATATGGTGATATAGGGTAGGGTAGGATAGGCTGGTGGGTAGGGTATGGTAGCGGTAGGTAGGGCAAGGTGGGAAGAGAGGTAGGGTTCACTGGGGTGGCGTAAGGTTACCCCACCCCTTCGCATATATCCTACCTTATGAACCATATCATACCCTACTGTAGCCAACATTAATTCACTATATTGCTACTCATCACTTAATGTGTCATCTTTTATATAATTTGTAGAATATTATAATAAGTTTGAAAGATATTTGTTTTGTAGTACATATTATGCATATTAATTGAATGTAATTACATTGTCATACGTCCCCGTGCAATGCACGGGTTATTGACTAGTAATAAACATATAAAAGATGCAATATTTATTCAATTCCACTCTATTAATTAATTATGCAATCAAGCTCACAAAATCGCTTTAACCTGGCTCTGATACCACATGCTGGATATACAGAAACCTGAATCCGGATCCGATCCATAATTGGTTGATCAGATCTGATTCGCAGCACCGATCGAGACACTCGATCATGCACAGCGGAAGCTGCGAATTAAATTCGTATGCGATTTTACCACAATTTAATTCACATGATTAATTAATAAAACTACAAGAAGGTAGAAGATTTACCCAACAGAAAAGAAGCCGTGATCTTCCGGATTGTATCTCCAAGCGACGACTGGTGGACATCGATCCCGTATTCGAACCTCCTTGAATGATCCAAGGAAAATCCCTAGTTTTTCCTCCTCCTAATGGCTAGAACAAGAAACCAAATTTTCTTTTCTTTTTAGATGATGGTGGCGCAAATTGTGATATAATTTGTGTTAGGAAGAACTCTCTTTATATAGAAATTTAACTAGTCAAGAGAGAGTTATCCTTTTCACACTACAATTACCTATTTTCATAAGGAAAATATATTTGCCATAAAATAAGAGATAATTCCCATAAAATAAATCTCTTATCTCTTTTCATTAATTATCTAACAAATAAATAATTAACTAATTACACACGTGACATAATCTAGTAAAATTCTTTTCCTAATTTTCACCCAAAATATGGTGCCACCTATGCCATTTATTTAATAGAAAATGTATTTTCTATTTTACATATTATTTACCAAATAAATAATATTCCCATATTCATTAAATAGACCAACTATTTAATTTATTCACGAGGTTCCACAAAACGAGAAAACACTCGTGTGTTAGGAGCCAACCCAGGAACCATGGACCTATAACCAGTAGCTACAATAAATTGAATAAAATATTCACGAACAGAATATTTCTACTCAACTTATTAATTCCGGAATTACGCCACCATAAATCCGAAAATGAACTCTATCGATTATAAATATAACTTATTCTCAGAAAGTCGAGTCAATAAGTGTCCATTGATATAATCATTACATACAGAGTAACCCTCCATAGACTATCCATAACGAAGTGGGATTATTTCCGTAAACTTTCTTTATTACATTTTATCCTTATTTACCATCAACCCACTAGTGATCAATTAGTTCATAACCAATATGAACTCGGCCGATCGATCAGTTTCTAGGATCAACAAATAAGGGGATTGTCTTTCTACTTCCCGCTGTGAAACACACTCCTCACTCATTCCAGAATAGTGCGCCTCTTAGCAATCCTTAACGAAAACGTCAAACCATATCTTGAAACAAGCAGGCGTCTGCAATCACTTCAGGATTAAGGTTAATCCATATATGATCATCTTGTGATTTAATAAGATTACTCAATAACTGAATTATATGAGAAATGCAAATTAAATCGGTCCAGTCCTATATGACTACATCATATATAAAGGCCCAACTTAGATAACCAATATCGACGGTCCGGATAAGACGGTCACACCATAAAGTGTTCTGGGCGCATTAATGGTGGTTTAATCAATAGACTCCATGCTTTGATTAAGTTCACAACGGACTAACAATTTAAGTGTATCACCATAAACTTAATCCTCACATGTGTCACACACTAAGTTATGTGGCTACATATGATACATCTTGGGTGATGATACAAATTATATCGCCATCATTTAGTCTCGAAAGCAGCCTGAGGAAGTTCTGCGACTACATCTTCGGCGACGTCGAAAGGTATTAAAATCAAGGCCGCCGCCAACGACCCTTCCTAGAGCTTCGTTTGAGCTAGGGGGCCGGTGGACGACCATGGACACAAGGCTCTCTAAGGGCCGCACAAGACTTAAGAAGAAAACAGGGGGCGAAGGCCAGACAACGAAGCTGGCGACCTTGACGACCACAAAGGGTCGCCGCCTGGATAATATAACCACTTGCTGTTAGATATTTAGTATTTGCTTAGCTATTAAGACTAGTGACTAAGCTGCTTCACACCGCCAGTCTTTTACTTCACCCCTAAGTCTAATCTTCCTATAAAAGGAAGTCTTGTGTAACCTAATCATATGTATTCTAGTAGACAAAAAGCAGGCCAAAGCTCTGTAAAAGTAAACTCATCTCACCATCCTCCTCGCGCCACCTATCTCCGGCTAATATACAAACAAACTACTAACAAACAAGCCAGATATCCACAGCACAAACACCGCAACGCCATCGTGACGATTTCTGCCTCGTCAGTTGGCTCCGTTACCGGGAACTTCTCGCAACAACTTGCTCACAGTTCCAGGCGTGAAGACCATCGAAGAGTGGTAACACACGGCGGATCGAAGGAATCTCACCTCCTCCAGTCAGGAAACGTCCGGCTATATTCATTCATCCAAGTTGCGTTCCAGAAAGAGGTAATCTTACAAAGAAAAACCCTCGAAACTGCCTTTGCTTCCTTCCCCCCAGAAAAGGGAACCGTCAAGGGACAATCTTTTCCACCTCAAAAGTATATACCTAGAAAAACCCTCACCTAAACGAAACACTTCTGAAAAATCACACTTTTCCGGGGTTATTACACACAAACCGTCACCACTCTTCCCCGGAATGTCACTACAACAATGACAGGAAGTAAGGGGCATCCGACTCCCAAAACCCCTGCAAAGGGGGGCATGCAATATCAGGCTCATGGAGAGGGAGTAGGAGAAACACTTGACAATCTCCCCGCAGAAGGAGAAGGGTCGCAACGAGGGGTCCTATCACCTAGCGACGCCCGGAATGTCATTAACCAAAAGGCCAAGTCAAAGGAGGCCAATGCTGCATTAGATGGGGCTCGCAAAGAGAGAACAAGGTCACAACAGAGTCAAAGGTCGACCCCTGAGACAAGACCAGGCTCCCTGGAGGACCCTGAGATCGCGGAAATGAGGGAATATGCAAGGTATGCGGAAACTATTACTTAACTAACTCTCGCCTGGTAGCGAAGGGCCAGGCCCCAATGGCGATACGACCCCCGAATCCTCCTAGAAATGAAACTGTTCCCGCGGTCATAAACAAAGGTCGCTAGAGTCATATCCAAGAAATCGAGATAGAGGAGAGTGTGCATTCGTCGGGTCGCAAAGGATTGAGGAAAGAAATTGCGCAAAGCTCAGCACTCCCAGATCGCGACCACCGGAGAGGAAAGACACTTGAAAAAGGATCAGCCTTCAAAAGGTTGGGTGAGAAGGACAAGGCCTCGGCCCCAAGTCGTCTCAGCCTTCCAGGGGGAGGAATACCCCCCGAACAGATAGGAGCGCGCAGGACGCTCGCGTAATAATAAGGGAAAAAAGAGCTCGCCGGGAGGGATCACAAGACTATGGGGAATCGTAACGCGGGCAGAACGCGATAGCGAGAGCTAATCGTCGTGACCAGTTCGACTACGCCTTGGCGAGAACAAATGGAAATAATGAAAAATGAGCTCATGGAGTTGAAAAAGTCGAGGCTATCGAGAGGGCGCACCGGTCTCAAGCAATTGACGTGCTCGCTAAAAGAATCACAGAGACGTTACCTGCCAGCAATGAAAAGGTTAGCTACCCCAGCTACAATTACTACAATGGAAACTCTTGTCCGAACGACTGGCTCACCGCTTTCCAGGGCCGCATCACCTTAGCAACTCAAAATAAGTCCGCCTGGTGCATCGCTTTAGTCGGTAGCATGCAGGACAGGGCTGCGTCCTGGATACGCGGGCTTTCCCGAGGCTCAGTTAAAAGTTGGGAGGACCTATCGGAAAAATTCGTCAGAGAATTTGAATCGACAAGCAGACCTAAGAAAACCATAGAGGACCTATATGAGGTTCGCATGGGAGGGCATGAGTCTGGAAAAGAATATTACGAGCGGTTCATCAGAATATACGATCATACAAGAAATATTCCGGATGACGCAGTTATAACATGTTTTCTCACAAGGATCGCCAAGGGTCCGATGAAGAAGGAATTTAACCTGCGGCCCCCCAAAGGGGGTCTCAGGGAAATGCTGGAAAGGGCCCGGATGATGGGAGTCAGCGAAGTGCCATCCTCTGGGAAAACCAAACCCAAAACAGAGCAACCTCCACATAAAGAGGATCGCATTTGGAGAGGATCGTAAGAGGAAAAGGGCGAGATGCTAGCCACGATCGTGAGGTAAAGAAACCGTACAAGTTCAGCGAGGATAACTTTACCCCGCTCAACACCAAAGCATCCCAGATACTGTTCGAGATTCGCAAGCATTTCGACAAACCCAAGCCCATGAGGGGCGATCCCGACAGTCGCGATAAATCGAAATACTGTGACTATCACAAGGATCACGGCCACGTCACAGATGAATGCTTCACTTTGAGGTGAGAAATAGAGAGATTAATCCACGAGGGACCAGCGACTAAGTATAAACGAGACGGGAACACCGGTCCTGGACAGGGTCGCCAACCCCGCGTCTATCAGAGGGAAGTTCAAGTTATCCATGGGAATATTCCCAGCAACAACCAGCTGAAATCCCAGATACATCAAATCAATACGCGCGGCTTTGAAAAACAGGTAGTGCTGGGGGAAAACGAGAAAGGAATCATGTTCACTAAAAGTGAGCTCACCATAGTCGACGGTCCTATGGAGATACCCCTCATTCTCAAAGTCGGGGTGAACGACAAGCATGACGTCAAAAGAGTAATGGTCAACACTGGGGCTGGCCGTGACGTCATCTATTTTGACTGTTTAAAACAGATCGGATTCGGTGAGGCCAAGCTGAAACCTTACCTTGGGGTGCTCGAGGGCTTTACCAATGACACGGTATGGGTCAAAGGCACCATCGACCTCAACATCACTCTTGGCGATTACGAACCCTGCCGAACCGAGGTAGTCACTTTCCTAGTTATTGATCTCCTCTCGTACTACAACATGATTTTGGGGATTCCAGCTATGAGGAAATTTCAAATGGTGGCGTCTGTTCCTCACCAAAGGGTCAAATTCAACGTAGGGGACGAAATTGGGGTCGCCATCAGCCGACCCGGATTCTTCCTCGATTACATGACCAAGAATAGGGTCGATTCCAAGCGACCCAGAGTAGAGGGTTTTAATATGGCCGCAGATCAAATCGCCACGGTCCGGGAGGTTCCAGAAGAAACAGTAGAGGTCGAAACATTACAGATCCGGGACGAGCCGGACTTTGTCGCAGAGGACGAGCTGGTCGAGGTTATTATAAATAACAAGCACCCTGATCAGAAGATCAAAATAGGGTCGCAGACCACCGAGAAAGAAAGGGAAGAGCTGATCGAGCTTCTAAAGGCAAACTCGGACGCCTTCGCCTGGGAGGTGACAGATATGAGAGGTGTAGAGTCGGAGATCGCTTTGCACTATCTAAGTGTCAACCCCAACTTCAAGCCGACCCAACAAAGAGCGCGCCAATTCTCTTCAGAAAAGGAGGTCGCAATAAAGAAAGAGGTCGAAAATCTTTTAACAGCCGGCATTATCAAAGAGCTGCAGTACCCTACCTGGTTGGCAAACGTGGTAATGGTGAAGAAACATAATGGCAAGTGGCGGATGTGCGTCGACTTCACCGACCTGAACAAAGCCTGCCCCAAAGATCCCTACGCACTGCCCCGAATTGACAAAATGGTCGATGGAATTGCAGTTTTTGAAACGCTGAGTTTTCTAGACCCTTATTCAGGCTATCACTAAGTGAAGATGGCCGATGAAGACAAGGAGCTGACGGCCTTCAGGGCCGCCGGCGGACTATATTACTATGAAATGATGCTGTTTCGTCTAAAGAACGCAGGTTCAACGTATCAAAGGATGGTGAACAAAGTTTTTAGCACACAAATAGGCAAAAACATGGAGGCTTACATCGATGATATGGTCGTGAAATCAAGTCGCCAGGATCATCTGGTGGATCTTCGCGAAACCTTTGCAAATGTAAAAGGTCATTCGATGAAGTTAAACCCCGCCAAATGCACTTTTGGGGTCCAGGCAGGGAAATTTTTGGGTTTCATGGTAAGTCAAAGGGGGATCAAAGCAAACCCAGAGAAAATTAAAGCACTAATAAACATGGGCGAGCCAACCAACATTAAGGAGGTACAAAGGCTAAATGGGAGAGTCATAGCCCTGGGAAGATTTATATCAAAATCCGCCGAGAAAAGCTTACCCTTCTTCAAAATTCTAAAGGGAAATAAAAACTTTTTATGGACCAGGGAATGCTCTCAGGCTTTCGAAGAACTCAAGGCCTACCTCTCAAGCCCGCCTCTGCTAGCCAGTCCAGTGGTCGGAGACGTCTTGTTTGTTGTATCCGGTCGCCTCAGATAGGCCGTCGCCGCGCAAAGACTTATCAAAGAGGAGGGTACTCGCATAAAAGCCACATTTATTATGTTTCTAAGGCTCTAACCCCGAGAGAAAGTCGTTATTTTAATATCGAAGTTAGCTCATCGTTGTTATCGCCGCCCGAAAATTAAGGGCTTACTTTTCATCGCATTCAAAATAGTACTGTCAGACGCGCCGCTACGGTAGATCCTCCACAAACCGGACTTATCAGGTCGTTTGCTACGCTGGGCCATCGAGCTCACCGAATTCGATATCCGGTACGAACCTCGAAAGGCCATCAAAGCTCAGGCATTGCCCGATTTCATCGCGAAGCGAGCTTCAACGAAGAAATCCCGCAACAAACCAATGCGAGGCATAGCCCGGCGGAAGTACCACAACGGACGAGCCTCGCCGCCAAGTCATCATTGGCAACTCTATGTCGATGGCGCCGCCAACCTCAAAGGTTGCGGTGCGGGGATCATTTTACTCGAGCCTGGAACTTCAGAAGAAATTGAGAAAGCCTTGAGATTTAACTTCACTGCGTCAAACAACCAAGCAGAGTATGAGGCAGTCGTCGCGGGACTGGAGCTCGCAAGGGCCATGAAGGTCGAAAATGTGCGGAGTTTTTTCGCGATTCACGATTGGTTGTCAATCAAGTGACCGGGTCGTTTCGCATCCGCTGCGAAATTTTGCAAAAATATATTAATCTCGTCAAAAGGCTTGAAAGCAGCTTCAAATACTGCAAATTTACCAACATCCCCCGAGAGGACAATCACAGGGCGGATTATTTATCCAAGCTAACTAGCGAGGACGAGATAAGCAACCCATCGATTATGGTAGAGTATCTGTCAGGGCCCGCCATCGACAGGGTCGAGGTAATGGACTTGCAATACACCAACCCATGTTGGATTGATATCATGAGGGAATAAATCGACTCTGGAAAGCTCCCCAAGGAGCCAAACGAGGTGAAAGCCCTGGTCAGAAGAGCCGCCAGATACACCATCTTAAACAACATCTTATACCGGCGATCATTCTCTAAACCGTTGCTAAGATGCGTACGACCTGAAGAGGTCGATGGGATCCTCATAGAGCTGCATGAAGGGATATGTGGCGGCCACCCAGCTAGCCGCACCCTTGCTCAGAAGGTCTTATTGGTAGGATATTACTGGCCGAAACTCGCGGAGGACGCCAAGGCATATACTAAGGCATGCGACGTATGTCAAAAATTTGCGGATATTCCTAGGCTACCATCAGTTGAGCAAAGCATTGTCGTAGCCGCGTGTGGCTTCTTCGACATGTGGGCCATCGACCTCATCGGGCCATTGAAAAAAGTGGTCGCGGATGCGAATATGTGGTGGTCGCCGTGGACTATTTCACCAAGTGGATCGAGGCCAAAGCCTTGGTGAAAATCAGTACCAAGGATATAACTTATTTTTTGCTCGACCAAATATGGACCAGATTCGGCGTCCCCAGAGTAATAGTGTCAGACCACGGACCTCAATTCAGAGAGGAGTTCGACACATTCTGCGGAGAGAACAACGTCAAACATTGGCAATCGTCAGTATGCTATCCGCAGGGAAATGGTCAGGCTGAGAACGCAAACAAACAAGTACTCAGCGTGCTAAAAAAGAGTTTGGGTGAAAAAGCGGGTAAATGGCCTGATCACCTCCCGCAGCCTTTATGGGCACTTAGAACGTCATGAAAACAACTACACTGGGAAACTCCATTTGCCTTAACCTCACGGATCCGGCTATGGCCCGGTGGAAATGGCCTACCAAGTTTAAGGGTCGACATTTCAAGTGAGACGGATAACCCGCTCAGAGAAAGCTCGATCTCGACTTTAGCGGAGGAGCGCGGATCGAATCATATGGACGCTTGCTCAATTGTAAACAAAGTCGCCAAACGTCACCACGACAAGCACATTCGCGCGGTCATCACTTCGCTATCGAAGATTATGTTTACGGAAAAGACAAGCCACGGGCCACGAGGCCAAGAAAGGAAAACTATCGGAAAGGCGGGAAGGCCCGTGAGGATCGCCGAGTAGTCAAGAAAGGTACCGACGTGCTAAGTGATAACCAAGGTCGCGAATACAACCGACCTTGGCATGCCGATAATCTGAAAAAAATATTACATGTAGAACGTGCATCCGCTACATGCGAACAAAGCATACGGAGAATGAAATCAATAAAAGAAAATCTTCATTCAAAACAAAGGGAGTACAATTGTTTCCAGCAAGCAAGGGGGCCAAAAACAAGGGGGCCGCCAAAAAAAAAAAAGAAACCACCAGATAGGTACACTCTGCCTAATGAGTGTACCTATAACGATCCAATGAGTGCTTCGGCACCCTGGCTAAGCTGCATAGCTTAGTTATCAATGAAGCAAAAGGGAAGCGACGATTGCGATCCATAGAAACGGCAA
Organism: Gentiana macrophylla; assembly: GCA_026214975.1. Classification (NCBI taxonomy): domain Eukaryota; kingdom Viridiplantae; phylum Streptophyta; class Magnoliopsida; order Gentianales; family Gentianaceae; genus Gentiana; species Gentiana macrophylla. Next base: position 56,058,141 of record CM047806.1, read on the forward strand.
AATTAACCGCCTCGCGGTGAATCAAGATCCCCCAATCATTGTCAACCTGGTGATCGTGAATAGCGTGCAAGAGGAAAGCTCCGGCTTCACTAACAGCCTCGTTGTCGGTAGACGAAAGGGCGCGTGAGTTGATAAACTTTTTCCACTCACGATTGCTGCGAGAAAGAGCGGACGCAGGTCCCAGTGCACGAGGCCGTTCAGAGTCTGGAAATAGCGCACGGATTGCTCGTCGTAAGCAAGCCTGTTTACTTGACTCATTAGCAAGGTTCCAAGCGAGCTCATAATGGTATGAGGGATCGATAGCAGGTATACGCAAGGCTCCATTAATAGCTTCCGGAGTAAAAACAACCACGACACCACGAAGGGTAATGCAGCTAACAACCCCTTCAGATGCAACTTCAGATAAAATGGAGTAGAACTCCCTCACCATTGTAAGATTGGGAAGTATTGATGAGGGTGGTGCAACAAAATCGCCGCCACCAGAGAAAGCGTACGCACGCAGCAGAGCCATCACCCTCAACCTTGCTCGATTTAAACCCTCTCCTTCGTAGGCTCAACCCATTCAAAATAGCGCCAGAAATGATCTTTAGCAACAACAGAGGCAGTAAAGAAAAAGGGGGATACATCACGAGTGGGATGGGCTTTAAAAACTCGCACTCTACCCTCTCCGGATGGAAGAGACATGGTTCTCGCAACAAAAATTTATGCAAAAAAAAAGAGAATGAGAATGAAGCTAGCCTGCCTCCTCCTTTTTATAGCAAAGATCAGCAAAAGGGACGGCCACGATCAACATGATCCTACGGTCGGCCTTCACACGGTTCATCCAAAATTCAAAATTCAAATGGCGCATTTAATGTATATCAAATATCAAGGCAAGATTCTAGCCTATATTCACGCAACAGTTACTAGCCTGAGATTATAGGCACGCATGCGCTCCCAGTGAGCTGTCAAATCGATTCAAATCCCTGGATTCCCGACAACACGGCAGTAGAGAAAGGTTAGTCATGCCCCTCAGTTCAGCTCGCAAGTTTTAGACGAACCTTTGCTCCGCCTAAAAATTAGGGGGCCGCATCCATAAAATTTCAAACCGAATCAAAGGGTTGTACGAATTAGTGACGACAATTTGTTTCGCTCAAAGTATCCTCGGGCCTCGCCAAAACAAAGGGGGATGGGGAAATTTTAGGCACGCAGCAGCAATTATGTCAACTCTCAGCTCGTCCGTTCTAGATATTTCGGCGAGCTCATAAAAGCCTCGCCCAAATAAAGGGGGCCGCATACGCATACAAAATACAAGCAGGAAATAAATCAAAGAAACAAATGCAAATACATAAAGTCAGAGGGCCAAAAAGCGGCCACAAACCAAATCCAACAAGCCAAACGCGGCCACAATGTCAACACGGAAAGAAAAATAAAATTAATAAGCTAAGTTATTACAATCAAACAAGGACGCCAAATAGTTCAAAAGACGAGCAAAGTTGAATCATTACAAGACCGCAGATATGTTTCGGAAAAAGCCTAAAAATAATTAAACAGAGCCAGGAGTGTCAATATACTCGTTGCCGGGTTCATCACTCACGGCAGGAGGAGCTCTCAAAATGGAAAATTTCATAGGATTCACTGGAGGAGGATCCCACACAGGGTCGCCATGCTGTATCTGGTTATTCTGGATGGCGGCATTATGGTCCGCCGTATAAGGAATATCGGGGTGAAGGGCCAACAGCTCGGGAGTTCGCTGAGACAAGTCAATCCACTAGAGCATTTCCTCAAAGGTAATGCTCTCCTCCCATGGTAGGCCCCAGATACAAATGGGCAAGATGGTTAAAGCCTTGATCAAAGCTCGCCTCTTGATAGGCAAAAACTCATCGAGAGCTTGTAGCATCCACAAACCGCCCGCCCCGCTTCTCTCAAAGAGCCTTTTCCGCAGCAGCAAGCTTCTCCTTCAGACTCGCGATCTCCTCAGCAGATAGGCGAGCTTCTTCCTTCAGAGCCGACACTCTCTTCTGCAGCTCCACATCCAGCTTAGCACTCTCCGCCATGGCTTTTTTCATACGCTCAACCTCTGACAACGCCGCCGAGCTTTTCATTTCAGAAGTGATCCGGGCTTTCTCTGAGGCCCCAAGAGCCGCCGTCGCTTTCTTCAGTTCAGCCTTGAGCTTCTCGGCGGCCTCAATCGCCTTGTTTATACGAGTCCCAAGCTGAAAGAGAGAAACAAGTCAAGAGCCCGCTAGATACGCGAAGTATGAAAGAAGGGAAATTCAAGAGAATTATAAACTCACCATAGAAGCGGCAATTCCAAATTGGCCCGACAGATCTTTCAGCTCGGCAACCTCATCACCGGCAGGGGCATCGTCCTGAACCACGACACGAGCAGTGATTCCCCTCCCGATCTCCATCTGAACCCCGGGCGATGACTCAAATCCTAAGCGACCAAAGGGGATGACATCAGCAATAGCCTCCCTGATTTGGCTCGCCTTATTCATGTCGAGGCCCTGGATAAAGTTGGCATCCAGCCACACAGCCTCCTTCCCCTTGTAACCATGGGGCAACGTCCCAGTCGGCACCGGCTCCACCTCCTCAGGGGCCTCTTCAACAATAGCATCAGTGGCTCGCCTATCGGTCTGCGATCGGACTTTTCCGCACCACCGCCAGCTTGGGTTTTCAGCCTCGGATCGCTTCCACAGGACTCCTTGGCCTGGTTTCATCACTTGTGATCTTTTTTGGGCCACGGTCCGCGGCGAACTCGCAGAGTTGTGGCGCCGCCGAAGCCTGGTAGGATCAAATGTCTCATCAACAATGGATGCGTCCACAGTTCGGGGGACCTTCCCCAGAGCTTGCTTCAAGGCCGCCTGACGGGCCTTAGCCTGCTCATCAGCGAGCCTTTGCTTTTGAGCCCTGCGTTTGGTGGCGTCCATATCTGCAGAAGAGGTTCGTTAAAAAAGGATCCAAAAGAAAGAAAACGACAATTTAAGAAATAAGCAAACAGAGAGCAAGGAAGGTTACAAGTCGGCCTTCCACTCGGGTAGCCTCCACAAACCGCACACTCAGAGGGAAAGCATCTGCCCAAGTGGCAATCTCCTACCCAGTCAGGGTCACTCTCCTCAGGAACTATGGCAACCAATGGCTCCGCCTTACCCGGGCCCGCAATGCCAGCCATGTGCGCCAGGGGAAGAGCCTGGTCAAGAAAATCGACCCAAGCAACGTTCCGCAGAGAAGCCTTGATTCCATCTGATTGTATGAGCGCCATAAGTCCTTTGACAAGACGCCGCTCTGATATTAAAGGCTTGTCAATGGAAAGGGTGGACTTTCCCATGCGCTTTTCGGCCTTAGGAAACGGCCAGCCAACCTTGGATTCTACCTTAAGGATCCGCTCATGCCATCTGTGAATCTTATTTGGCAGCAAAAATAATAGGTGAGGCGTCTTGGTCCTCAGTGATATTTGCCCTGGTATGCCTGTGCCGCAGAACAAATGAAACTGACCTAACAAAGTGAGCGTGGGTTCTATCTTCATCGTCCTACACATCACAATAAAGGCCATGATCTGAATGACGGCCGCGATAGCAAAGTCAGACGGCAGAGGCCCTATAAGCCTGCAAATCTTAACAAAGAAAGGATCGAATGGAGGTCTGAGCCCCGCATAAAAATGATCAAAGTGTAGGATTAGGGTATCGTCTGGACGGCGAGCGCAGACATAATCCTCACGGTCTTCGGGCTTAAGCTTATCCTCCTCCCTCGAGTAATCCAGCAGAGAGAACCTGTATATACTGGTGTCAATTTTAAATCGGCGCCGGATGAATTTGTTTACATCACCACTGTCACGAAGCTGCGCCCACTTCTTCTCCAACGCCTTCTCATACTCCACAGGATAGCGAACTCTCTCAACGCCTCGGGATTGTTGGGTGTCGGTTTCTTTGCCTTAGCAGCGGCCTCCCCAACGGTGATTTTGGGATCCCTCTTCCTCTTTGGTTTTTTAGGGAGCTCCTAGACAATTTTGCGAGGCAAGGGGCATTTTCGTCCTGACTCGACCCCATTAGCTCATGCAGAGCGGCGTCCTCAATATACGCCTCGTCATGATCAGCGGCGCCGCTGGGGCTAGGATCGGAGGGTTGTTCTTCGATGTCAGACGTCGCCCTTTCACCAGCCTCGATAGTGCCTGCCCCCTAGGCCCGTGCCATTTCCCTACGACTCTTCTTACGTCGTGGGACGGGGTCAGGGAACAAAGAGTCCAACTCAAACGGATCGTTGCCCACTCGAGCTGCGGCCTCTCCGCCGACTATCTCTTCAAACGGATCGACCCCGGCGGACATTTCGGAACTAGAGAGGTCATCATCCTCTTCCTCATGGGCATAGTCATATGCCTCCTGTTCTTCGTTAGAGTCGCCTCTCACGGAATGCTCTCCGTCAGACATCCTGCAAAAACAAGAGGAGAAGGTGGAGCTTTCAGACCTGGGATAATAAGAATTAAGCCAGGAAGGTAATCGCACCCATATCGACGCCTTCCCCTCCGCTTTTACAGGAGAAAATGGAAAGCAATGTGCAAAAGAAGGGAAGTGCAAGCAAACATAGCCAAAAACAGGGGTTTCTGGGCTAAAATCACCTGCCTCTCCCCCTTCTTTCCAGAAAAACAATCCCCCACTGTAAGAGCTCCAACCCCCCCCCCCAAAAAAGCCTTATCTTTTCCCTCAAACACCTTACACATGAACTCATCCCCATACAGTGAATCAAAACCACTAAAAAAGCTCGAAATTCAGCAAGAAAAGCAACGAGAAAGGGATAAGGAGGGAAGAGTTTACCTGTTTGTGGGAAGAAGATGAAAAGAGCAGCCTCAAAAACACGCCGGAAACCTCGAAGTCTACTTCAACCACCGCCAAACCCTCCCTGCTAGCCTTCACCGGAAGCTTTTGTCAAACCCAGAAGAGAAAGAGGAGAGAGCACTTGGAGAAAAATTGTGAGAAATAGAAGAGGGAAAAGTGTGGAGGTATGAAGGAGGCCATCTTTATATAGGCAAGCAAGTTGCGATCGTGGGGCTGGGAGTTGATCCATCCAACGGTTGGAGTTCGTGCGGTCGATTCGAATTCCAAAATTCAAAAACCGCAATCATGACGAAGGCTAATAAATGCCCACATGCCTACTCAGGCAGTTACCCAGGGCGTTACGGCCCACGTAATTGCAGTTATCAAGGGGGCCGACGTCAGCCATGATCTGACTAATAAACTGCCCCCAACAGCCCGTGAAGGATAAGATGGCCTTGTAGACGACAAGGTCGCAAAAACAGGCCCAGAGTTGCTTCGAAGGCCATTTGCTTTGAAAGCACGGTCCTTAGTGAACAAGTCGCATCAGACGACAAGGTCGCAAAAACAGGCCCAGAGTTGCTTCGAAGGCCGCTTGCTTTGAAAGCACGGCCCTTAGTGAACAAGTTGCATCAGACGACAAGGCCGCAAAAACAGGCCCAGAGTTGCTTCGAAGGCCGCTCGCTTTGAAAGCACGGCCCTTAGTGAACAAGTCGATCGACGACAAGGCGCGCAACAGCCCAGAGTTGCTTCAAGGCCGCTTGCTTTGAAAGCACGGTCCTTAGTGAACAAGTCGCATCAGATGACAAGGTCGCAAAAACAGGCCCAGAGTTGCTTCGAAGGCCGCTTGCTTTGAAAGCACGGTCCTTAGTGAACAAGTCACATCAGACGATGAGGTCGCACACATTGTCCAAGAGCTCACTACTCCACACTTGACCTTTTCACGAAAAATGGCCAAGATATGGAGTAGGGGGACATTGATGATACAAATTATATCGCCACCATTTAGTCTCGAAAGCAGCCTGAGGAAGTTCTGCGACTACATCTTCGGCGACGTCGAATGGTATTAAAATCAAGGCCGCCGCCAACGACCCTTCCTAGAGCTTCGTCTGAGCTAGGGGGCCGGTGGACGACCATGGACACAAGGCTCTCTAAGGGCCGCACAAGACTTAAGAAGAAAACAGGGGGCGAAGGCCAGACAACGAAGCTGGCGACCTTGACGACCACAAAGGGTCGCCTCCTGGATATTATAACCACTTGCTGTTAGATATTTAGTATTTGCTTAGCTATTAAGACTAGTGACTAAGCTGCTTCGCACCGCCAGTATTTTACTTCACCCCTAAGTCTAATCTTCCTATAAAAGGAAGTCTTGTGTAACCTAATCATATGTATGCTAATAGACAAAAAACAGGCCACAGCTCTGTAAAAGTAAACTCATCTCACCATCCTCCTCGCGCCACCTATCTCCGGCTAATATACAAACAAACTACTAACAAACAAGCCAGATATCCACAGCACAAACACCGCAACGCCATCATGACGATTTCTGCCTCGTCATTGGGGTTTTCAGCGGTGTATTACATATAAGCACGAAGCAAATAATAAGACGAGAATAAATCTGTCATCTATTAATTATAAAAACAATTACAGAAATTATATTTCGGGCGCTATTTCCAACAATCTCCCACTTGCCCGTATAGACAAGCAACAATTATCTTTC